>JAOBAT010073412.1:0-11710 GCA_026413305.1 Hydrozoanthus tunicans | reverse complement strand
TGGAAATCATGAATGATGTCATCTGGATGGAAATCATGAATGATGTCATCTGGATGGAAATCATGAATGATGTCATCAGGAAGGAAATCGTGAATGATGTCATCTGGATGGAAATCATAAATGTCATCTGGATGGAAATCATGAATGATGTCATCTGGATGGAAATCATGAATGATGTCATCAATTATTACTATTTTATAAAAATCCTTTAGAAGTTATTTTCCGTGTTTCCATACTCTGTCTCGCTTTCGGCTCGTGATCCAAACCTTTTCTCTTGTTCTTCAAACAATCCCCCGTGATTCAAACAGAGAATGGAAACACGGAAAATTTATTCTAAAGCTTAAAATGAGACTAGCGGTTAGCAGGACATATTTACCCGATGATCTTTCAGCAGAACCCAGATAAGTGACATATTCCCAAACGAGCAACTATGGCTAAGTTGGTAGAGTGTCTGACCGGTAATCAGGGGGTCAAGAGTTCCATTCTCCTTAACTATGAACTTAAGAAGCTTGTGACAACAAGAATTCTTTCACAGTTTTTATCCAAGCAGCTGTAACGTTTGCATCTTTCTTTATAATCGAATCTCACTCAATTTGTTGTTCTTTGATGTACTACAGGACAGCTAGACACTCTTAATGAGATGAATATCAAGCTTGAAGAGATTCAGAAATCGTTGGATATGTACTTGGAGACGAAGCGACAGATTTTCCCCAGATTTTACTTCTTATCAAACGACGATCTTTTGGAGATTCTTGGACAGTCTAAAAATCCAGAAGCTGTGAGTTCATTTTAGAGTAATCAGTATTTTTTGTTAAATGATACAACGCATAAATAAAAATTGTTTTGTCACTGTCTGTTGATTGTACCGAAAAATAGGACAGCTTTACATTTTACCACAATGCTATGCTGACCGAACATCGCCAAAAGAGACTCAGTGAAGACCACAGATGGTAAACTCTACCTGTTATAAAGAAGACTGTGTGTGTCGAGTTTGAGGTTTCCAGACTCTCTCTTTGCATTTTATGAGCAATTTAAGACGTTTGTGCGCTAGGAATTTAGGGTAAATGTACAGGTCTCAACCTTTTTTACTGCGATCCATGAATTAATTCAGTGGGACTAAAACCAATTGTGAAGTTGCACACAGTTTGGACATCTTGCTGATGAACAGTAACTGTTTTGTAGTTTTAGTTTCGTTTACAAATACAGTTTGTGTCTGTTATTACTTAAACTGCAGGACCCAGTTGTTCAAAGGCTGATTAGCTTTAACCCTGGATTAATTTAATTTAACCAACGTTCGTGTTTTCATCTTTTCAGAGATCTGTAATTTTGGAATTGACAAACTCTTTCTATGGAAAATTTAAACAATATTTCACTAAAAACATAAACCTTTCCTTTAAGGAAAAATTAATGCTTGAATTTTAGCTTAACCCAGGGTTAAAATTAACCAGCCTTTGAACCACCCAGCCCTGATGAGTGGCTTAACCCAGGGTTAGAGTTAACCAGCATTTCAACAACCCAGCCCAGTACGATTATGTTGATACCCTGTTGGGGCGGAGTAAAAGCAAATGGAGGGACAATAGACCAATTTCGATATTTTACAATTCTTATTTGGATTCGAGGCTCAAGGGAATAAAAGAAAAAGAAATCGCATTGAGACCGCAAAATGAATAATTTCTATTTCTTTTGTTTACTCCTCTGAGCCTCCTATCCAAGAAAGAGTTTGAAAATATCGAAATTGGTCTATTAGTCCAATGGGGAGCTTATAATCAGTTGCTTTTTCTTAGGATACATGGTTTATGGTAAATTGTTATGATGACAATGGGAGGCTGGTGGTGGTATGAGTGTAATATGACAAATAGCTGTTTTTCCTCACCAGGTTCAACCTCATCTTAAGAAATGTTTTGATAACATCAAGACACTTAAAATGGCCAAGGTAGGTAGAGTGTTGGTGTTTCATTGGGTGATATTCTGGGAAATGAAATGCGTTCCCAAAGGTGTACACGTTAGGGTACAAAAAATAGCCTTTTAGCTGACTTCCAATTTTCTGTATTTCCTAGGTTCTTTCTTTAACATATATAGTCTTACATAGCTAGTCTATGTAGACTACAAAGTCCAACATAGCTTGTCTAATATAGTCTAACATAGCAAATTTATATAGTCTAACATAGCTAGTCAATGTCTAACATAGCAAGTCTATCTGGTTCTACATAGTCTAAAGCAGCTAATCTAAAATAGTCTATAAAGCCTAAAGTAGCTAGTCTATATAGTCTTACATAGTCTATTTTAGCTAGACTATTTAGTCTAACATATCTAGTCTATATAGTTTAACATAGCTAGCCTCTAACATAGTATAACTGGTTCCTAGTCTGTATAGATTAGTTCGTTCTTTCCCTGTTTTTTGTTTTACTCTTTCCTTATCCGATCACGTTTACAATTTTTCGCTGAAAAAGCCAGCTGCTTGCTTCCTTTAAAGAACCAGTCATACCTCTATCAGATGATTTGGTAGATACAATTTTTTCGAGGAGTGTAAACTACTTGCTTGTGTATTTTTCAATAGATGGGCATCACGCAAAAGACGGAGGCCGTAGGAATGTTCTCTGCTGATGGGGAGTATGTGGAGTTCGGACATTCGGTGCTACTTGAAGGCCCTGTTGAGGTAGGCACTACATGCTTATTTAAGTGTGGTTTTTCATCAACTAGGACAAGATTCAATTCAGTCTTTCTTGATGTGGTTAGTGTTTTTGGTGGGAAGATTTTAGTATTGGATCTAGTTTTCACTAATTCCTGTATTTTTCATGTCTCAAACTGGAAGTGATTTAACTATTAAACGACAACGTTGGTGAAAACGCGAACTCGCTCCCAGGGTCATTCAGGGGTGGGGAGAGAGAGAGCGTGGGAAAATGATTCGTGAAAAAGGTCTTCATTTGTTCGTGCTTTAGGATTAGTTTGGTTTGCTCCAGTTATTTGCTTCATGAATCCTACTTTTGTCTATTGGCAGGCATGGCTGTGTGATGTCGAGCGAAGCATGAGGTGGACGTTGAAGGAACTGTTGAAGCAGTGCAGGCTTGCACTGAAAAAGAACACCAGTAAACGCGACAAATGGGTCAAGGAATGGGCTGGTCAGGTATGTAATAGACCTTTTCGTGTTGAAGAGACCGCAGATTAAAATAGATTGTTGGCGCACATGCATAGTCTAAGTCTCGAACTCAAGTAAAACACCCAAAAGTTCCAATAAGAAAAGGTGTTACTTAAAACTCGGTATGTTGCTTCATTTTAACTTAAGTTCCCCCACAGGGTGCCCACAGTCTATTTTTGTCAGCGCTACCTTAAACAAGGAAAAAGTATGTTGAGTTGAGTCCTTACTTCGGAACTTGTGTTGGTTTCTGAGTCTATGAATTAGGAATTGACATAGTTGGAATCTCCAAGTTGGGAAGCAATCAACCAGTAACTTATTCAGACCCGTAACACCATAGAGCACATAGTTCTCATTCAAAAGTGCACAAGTGTATTAAAGGAAGACCACAGCACCGGGTCGAAACCCTGTTCTTATCAATCAGCGTGTGGCTTCTTTTAAGTCCCCTGCTAGAAAACGAGAGACAAGACCAACCGCTTATCACCCCTGACCACAGGCGGTGTGGTGAAAGAAGGCTGTACAAGTGTATCAAAGGACAGACTACAGCACCGAGTGGAAACCCTGTTCTTATCAGTCAGCGTGTGGGTTCTTTTAAGTTCCCTGCTAGAAGACGAGAGACAAGACCAACCGCTTATCACCCTTATCTCACTTATCATGGTGAAAGAAGGCTGCACAAGTGTATCAAAGGACAGACTACAGCACCGGGTCGAAACCCTGTTCTTATCAATCAGCGTGTGGGTTCTTTTAAGTTCCCTGCTAGAAGACGAGAGACAAGACCAACCGCTTATCACCCCTGACCACAGGCGGTGTGGTGAAAGAAGGCTGCACAAGTGTATCAAAGGACAGACTACAGCACCGGGTCGAAACCCTGTTCTTATCAGTCAGCGTGTGGGTTCTTTTAAGTTCCCTGCTAGAAGTCAACAATAATAATAATAATAATGACGAATTATTTATAGAGCGCCTAATCAAAGCGGAAACCGTTTGAAAGGGAGTTCCAAAGTTTAGGGGTAGCAACAGTTAAGCATCGGTCTCCATAGGTGCAAGTCAAGAGACAATATCAACGGCTTATTGCCCCAGTTCATGGAAGGTGTGGTGAAAAAGGCTGATCGAGTGTTCGGTTCTCGTCAAGGCCAGAGATTAAAACTGGGGCGTTATGCTCGGCAGGCAGAGATCTTAACAGCTAAGCCAAACACACACACAAAATGTACAGCAAGTACATAAAACCAAAACACAGAACCTTGTTGGACTGCACAAAAAAGCTTGACAATATGAGACGAAGAATTCACAATTCTGACTTACTAGTTCGTTGTTTTTTTTTTCTACCTGTAATTATTGTAACTATAATAGTACACTTTGTCCTTCCTTCTTTCTGGCTTTTTTAAACAATGTTTATTTTTTTTTTTTTAGCTGACCATCACATCAAGTCAAATTCAGTGGACTGGTGACTGTACAAAGGCACTTGCTAGTACCAAGGAGCGCGGGGACAAGAAAGCCTTAAAAAGTCTCAAGAAAAAACAGGTAGGTTGTGCTACTGACAATTGGTTGTTTAGTTTTTCTTTATTTCTTTTGTTTCAGCGCTAAAAAGTTGTTGTTTAATGATTTCTTGGGGATTACTAACCAACTGACATAGATATACTATACTGAGACATGGCAAGACAAATTTACGGTTATATCAGTAATATGTTACTTTTATAACAATATGATAGTACTTAAAACTTATATTGCGCATTTTTACGTTTGTATATGATCAAATGCCCATCACAGTGAACCTCTATTAACTAGAGTGCTGTTGCATGGTTACACCTGACGTCATAGCGGCCATGTTGGTGCTCTTGAATAAAAGAATTTTGTTGATTTCTTTTGTTTAGTACACCAACATGGCCGCTTCATCTTTTGTCTTTGGCGTCTCTAGGGAGTACGTGCAACCAGAGAATTTACAAACAGTTGCAGTAAAAGCCATAAATTTATTTCTTAAATTCAAGATCTGGATGCTAAGAAATTCTTGGACTTACTTGATTACAGTTGAGTCGGTATGACCAAAATGTTTTGTTTTGAGGATCATTCAAGCGAGGTTTTCAGGTCGATACAATGCTTTTTGTCTCGTTTCCATTTCTTTTACATGGAACTGTAGTAGCAGCTAATGACATGTGATAAAAATATTAACAAACGAGGGATCTGCGTCCCTGAAATAACTCGGAAGCTAGTTAGTTCATAGGATAAGTTAGTTCGCTCCGACAAAAGGCTAACGCTAGAATCATTAATATTTTTTTCATAAAAATGTTCCAGCAGTTTTCCCATGCATTCCCGATGTTTTTAAAAAACTCTGATCGGGAAAGATTTGAGTCGTAATTTTTTTAGCATTTTTACAAAGCAATTGAAGCAAATTTCGTGTTCTCCTAATTAAAGAAGATGCTTAACTTGTAGGTTTCCATGCTTAGCAAATTCTCTGAGATTCTCCGTGGCAACCTAACAAAGTTGCAGCGGTTGAAGCTAGTGGCCCTTGTCACGATTGAAGTACACGCCAGGGATGTGATTGAGAAAATGATTAAGTCAGGCTGCAGTGACGTTACAGCTTTCGAATGGCTCAGCCAGCTACGGCTTTACTGGGACAAGGTAATGCATCAAATACATACTGAGTGAATTTAATATAACGCTCAAAGCTAAATCCTTTCTCGGATCTAGGTGGCTTATCAAGCCAGCGCTTATGTCCGGTTTCTCTATTGCTAAACGGATGAGAGGTTAGCAGAACTGGTACTCATTTATACAGCTGAGACGACTGGAACAAAGTCAGGCAAAATGTCTTGCTCAAGGATACATCACAGTGGTCTGACCGGGGCTCGAACTTGCGACCCTAGGATTACGAGTCGAACGCGCTAACCGCTCGACCACTGCGCCGCCGGAATTGAATATGAATAAATTATTTTAGGTCGTACAGCTTATTGTTGACGTTTGTAGCTGACTGCGACAAGAAACGAGTTTATTGTATGAAGTGCAAGATACTGAGACGGAAGTTGTTAGCATTTAAAGATGAATATGTTCACTGCTTTGTAAATGACGTTTACGGTGACATTGAGATGAGTATTTATTAAGGTAAAAAAATGGCTACTGCCTGGTTAGCCTAGTTGGTAAGGCGCAAGTTTATCGTACGGGAGGCCCGGGTTCGATTCCTGGTGCCGGACCTTTACTCAAGGCCTTGAAATAGCTGAGGAGAAGGTGCTGCCTTTACTCTTACACCTGCAGACGGTAACATCTTTGTGCCTTATCAGATAAGGATGTTGAACAGTAGGTTCTCGGAGTCCAATAATCCAGCTTTAAAACGTGGGTTTTCTGACTACCTAATAGTAGTGGTGAAGACAAAGTTTTGATGCAACGGCTTTCTCGTTGACAGTGTGGTTTTTTTCATGGTTTCGTGTTTGCAGGACATTGATGATTGTGTTGTTCGTCAAACCAACACTCAGTTTCAGTATGGCTATGAATACCTTGGAAACTCGGGACGGTTGGTCATCACTCCACTGACTGACAGGTAACTCACTTTGACAGGGATCTTGTTGCTTTCATTAAAGACTGCCTATGAAAATGAAAAAATTAATTTGCTGTTACGAAAACATTACTCAGTTTACCAATCTTTTAAACCCTAGATGTTACATGACCCTAACCACAGCACTGCATCTCCATCGGGGAGGCAGTCCCAAGGGGCCTGCGGGGACTGGAAAGACTGAAACTGTGAAGGATCTTGGGAAAGCCTTGGGCAACTACGTCATCGTGGTGAATTGTTCTGAAGGACTTGATTACAAGTCAATGGGTCGTATGTACAGTGGCCTTGCACAAGTATGTTAAGAGAAAAGACAGTTTTTTAAAGAATTTTAACTATACAATTCTTTCATAGGTTGTGAACAATCTAGCAATTCATAAGTAGGAGTTTCCAGAGTCGTACGAATAATACTTCCTATAAAGATCAGGGCCCGGTTGCACAAAACCTTGGTAAACTATCCGCTGGATAAAAGCAGATTGTTGTCACTAGTAAATCATAGATTGTTTGCCTCTTTGTTGATTTCTCTATCTCTGGTTGTGAGTGTAAGACTCCTAAAGTAGTTGGTAAAACTGTGTCAAACAATTTTCATTATAGTTGTATTGCTGAAAAGACAAAGCACTTATCCGGAGGATAGCTTATCCAGGCTTCGTACAACCGGGCTTAGACTATTTAAAATTCCTTAATTCCTTTTACTCAGTATTTTTTCTTGTTTCGATGATTGAGATAAATTATTTGTGTTTTTTCCAAAAATTCGATCCAGAAACGTCAAACAAAAGCTTCATGGTTCACGCTACAGTTTTCAAACTATGCGCTTGTTAGTTAATCTTTTAGCATTCGACGATAATCGTTTCTGGGAATTATAGAAATGTTTTTCTACTACGTAAGAAAATTTTTAATTTTAAAAGTTGATGCACGTTTTTGTCGTCAGACTGGGGCGTGGGGTTGCTTTGATGAGTTCAACCGTATAAACATCGAGGTATTGTCAGTGGTGGCTCAACAGATCTTATCCATCCTGTCTGCCCTATCAGCCGGGGCAACGAGATTTGTGTTTGAGGGACGAGAGATAAACCTGGTGTGGTCTTGTGGAATTTTCATCACAATGAACCCAGGTTTGTCAGCAAGTGCTTGCGCGCTTGTATTAGTCAAGTACATAGCAGCATGGAGATTTTCATGATAATAACGATGTTTATTAGTAGTTTTCATCATATTAAGGTATTGAACAGGTTAAAGTGCTACTTAAGTCATTTTGTCATTGGTATTTTTATAGCATTTCCAACACTTTTATTCGACTATAAAGTTCGACACATACGACGACAATTTATGACGTCACATGGTTTGAAAGGACTCCAAGCTGCTCTATAATAATAATAGTAATAATAATAATAATAATAATAATAATAATGTTTAGCATTTATATAGCGATCTTTTCCATGTGGATATGATCAAAGGCGCTTAACAATCATGTACAGATTACTCTGGTATTGAGGGTCTTAGATAGTCCGCTATATACGGCTCACAGTAATGTTCAATAATAGTTGCACTCAGTTAGTAGAAGACAGACCACAACACCAGGATCACCCTACTCTTTTTCCACAATTGTTATGGGTTCTTTTAAGTCCCCCGATAGGAGATCGAGAGACTTGGCCTACGGTTTAACGTCCTTATCCGAGAAGACGCGAAGGTTTAACCGTTTGCAGATGTTAAGGCAAAGGCAGCACCTTCTCCTCAGTTGTTTTAAGACCCTGAGTGAAGGTCCGGCACCGGGAATCGAACCCGGGCCTCCCGCACGAAAGACTGGCTTAAACACTGAGCCATCGAGCCACGCAAACCTCGCCATGACCATTTGAGTTTTACCGGGAAAGCGAGATTGATCTCCCGCCTTTATAAACATGTGACATCACATGTATTTAATGAGCTTAAAAGTTTTGTAGCTTAAGCGCTAAAATAGGCATTGATTGTCTTCGTACCCCGCGAATTTCGTTTTTAAAACCTGTGCTAACACTTGTCTAAGCGGAAATTATACGGGTTAAACTTTAATTTTAGATACTCAAACTAGTTTGAAGATTTTGCTTCAATAGCACTTTAAGGCAATAAGTAAGTACATCAGAGTCAGCCGAGGGTAAGACCCTGTGTCTTTGAGGCGACAGATTATAGAGCTGATGCACGTAATTTAACGAATCCCGATGAAGGGAGAAAAAATCTCAATGGCAAGGGAACATAATTTAATGTTATGTAACGTAGCTAAAGGAAAGAAGTGTTAGTCAATCGCAGTACAATTTTGGGGGCATTAGCTAATCACAACGGCAGCTATTTGTATTGAGGTAAAGGCTTTTCAATTTTGCACTTAGTGGTAGCTACAACTGGTTTAGTTAGTAGTAAAGTTTTTAGTAGGTGAACAAATAATAAATGCCAGTGATTGGTGTCCTAAGCTACATTGTCCACTGAAGAAATATAGAATGGTTTCCGTGTTTGTATAACCTGATGTAAACACAGTAGAGGTTTGAAGATCTCGAGATTAGCGTAGGAAACCGCGACGTGAGCAAAAATTAAATGCAGCTGAAAACGGTGTTTGCATGCTCTGACGTAAATCAGTTTTTGACCAATCAAAGCGTGCGTACTATTCGGCTTATTTTTTTTTGTAAAACTAAATACAAAATGTTCAAGTCTTGCTGTTTTGGGCTTTTAGTGTTTTTGAAGACTTGTTTTCAAGTTAAATTTTTTTACTAGAGACACTAACAGAGTCATAATTTTCTTTTATTCAAGGCTATGCTGGCCGTACAGAGCTGCCAGACAATTTGAAGAGCATGTTTCGGCCAATCTCAATGGTTGTTCCGGATTCTGGCATGATTGCAGAGATCATTCTGTTTGCAGAAGGATTCAACAACACCAAGGTTTGAGAACGTGACTTCAATAAACCATTTTAGAAATTCTGCACTCGCGGGGATTGTTATAGAAACAACTGCATGAAAACGAAGCTCAGATAAAAGTAAAATCAACAGCATTCATTTCTTTGGATGCCATTTTGGAAACTTTTTCTTGGGACACGTTTTCATGGAGTTTTTTCGGTACCAAGCCCTAAACGTGCCGTAAGTCAATAAAGGTCTGATCAGCAACTGTCTCTGGGAAGCTAACATGTACAGTCAAGGATAAAACGAAATGCATGCTGTAATGTAGTTTAGAGTGTAAATATCTTAGTCTTATGGATAGCTACCAGTATTTGATTAAGAATGCTAGCATGCTCCTACATTATAGCCCGTTTTCAACGAGAAATGGCGGCTTTGCTTCAACAAGCTCTGTCATTCTTCTATTTAAAGAAAATTCACCATTTAACATCCATTCCAAAATGTTGAGGTTCTTTTCCTGGCGTTTTTGATAAAAGAGGCATTTTGTCGTTTGAATATTGTTTAACAGAGAAGCAAATTTTTCGAAGTACCATAATTAAAAAATACATGGTTTCAGCGTTTTAAAGTACAAGAATGTGTCGAGCAATCATAATCATATTTGCTACATGGTGTGCTCTCTATCCATAGATTCTAGCTAAGAAGGTATTCACCCTCTACTCGCTGGCTGTGCAACAACTATCCAAACAGGATCATTACGATTTCGGGTTACGTGCCTTGACCTCTGTGCTACGCTACGCCGGTCGAAAAAAGAGAGCTAACCCTGACATGTCTGACGAAGAGGTAATTTTACACTTGTTTTCAGTTATAGGCTTTTCTAGTTCTTATATGCCTTTATATGACAACACTAGTATATTCCCAAGCTTGAGCCGAGCCCATTAGTCCTTAAAATGCTACGACCGAACTCCCAGCTGACCTAGTTCAGTTGGTAAGAGTGATGTAGATCTGTTTCGTAGGTCTTCAGTTCGAATCCCACCGACGTCAGAGAATTTTCACTTCCCTTTGAATGGGTTATTGGGGTCGTCGTTGATGCTGTTGATAGGAAAAACTTGGATGATCCCCCAATTTAAGTGGCAAGGCTTCACCCGAAGTTGTATGTTGCACAGTTGAACCCCATTAACTCGAACTCGGATAACTCTAAACCCCTGGTAACTCGAACGAAATCACTTTCCAATGGGTTTGATCTTAGTTACAAAATCACTAAACTCAACCTCTGTTTGTTCAAACCCCCGCTAATTCGAACTTTTTTTGTTTTGAGTTCGAATTAACGGGGTTCAACTGAATTTATATATGCCAATGTAGGGCAACTTTGTTGTAAAAATAAAAAAGAGAGGGGAAAGGAAAGAAAAGGTGGTCAGTAACGTGAAGTGAAGTGAACTGGCGCTACGTGACGTAAAGTTAAGGGAGTAGACGTTAACAATGTTTCTTGGCAACTTGTATTAAAATTGGTTGAACTGAGGTGAGGACAAAGAGGGTTAAAAATGATTAGAGGGATAGAAAGAGAAATTAAAAGGGGAGAAACGATGTCAAAGAAGGGAGGAGAAGGAAAAGCAAGGTAAGAAATTAGGTAAATCAAGGTATGACGAGAGAAGAAGAGGGGAGGAAAAAACGAATGGTTGGGAAAGAAAGGAAGGGAAAGGACGATGAGTAGGAACATTTGATCTGGAATAGAATAGTTTATTAGTCAGTGGAATAACAGGTTTCCTTGCTACGTTAGATTCTCCTGTTGTCCATGAAAGACATGAACATAGCCAAGCTGACGTCACAGGATCTCCCACTGTTCAACGGGGTCGTGTCAGATCTGTTCCCCGGTGTGGAGACCCCCGTGATTGACTATGGCAAGGTAATGGCGTTTGTGTCTTCAGCAGTGCTTTATAATTCCAAAAATTGGATAACATTTTATATTGACAGATCTTATTTGTAAATGGTGGAGATTTTAAAATTCTTTTGTCTGCATTCAAATAAGCCCTGCTATCCTCGTTTTGGGTAACATATTCTTTTGAAAGTTTAATTCAAGAATAAGGCTAGTAGGGCTTATCTGGATGGAGACAAAAGTTTATTAATAATGATAATAATAATAATAATAATAATAATAATAATAATAATAATAATTAGCATTTATATAGCGCCTTTTCCATAGGTAGA
>JAOBAT010073401.1:0-21257 GCA_026413305.1 Hydrozoanthus tunicans | reverse complement strand
AAGGGGGGGGGGTGGGGGGGGGGTTCGGGCACATGCTCCCCCGGAAAGTTTTGAAGTTCGGACTTCTGAGATTGCCGGAAATGCGATATTCATATCAGTCCAAGCAGATTTTACCAGTTTTTTCATTGTTAAATCAGTTTCTGTTTTATTCGGCAAAACTATTACCATTGGTTAGGGCTAAAGCCCACCCAGCCCTGCATGACACTCTACATGCGTTTCACAAAGGCTGACTCGTTTAAGGCAAACAAAATAACAGCAACTTTTAAAGCCTTACGTGGAGATTACCCGTTTTTATCAAGAAAAAATCTCAAATAGAATACGTTTAGGATACATGGAAATTTCAAACTATTATGCAGCGAGCCAGATGTTACAAACGACTTTATGAGCAGAACGTTTTAAAACCAGTTTCTCGTTCAAGATTGTTGAAAAAAATGTCATCACGGATAAGTGTTTTTATTCATTTTTAGAATAAAATATATAAAAAACGTACTTCTGCAGTTAGTGCCTTCTTTTCAACAAGTGATCATTGTAAAAACTATATATTACTATACGTTTTTCAAATATGTACCCATTATAAAAGTTATTTGTTTCACTAAAAGGGGTTCTTATTAATTTTGAATGTTGCTTTGTTAGTCAGAAATTTTTTTCGGGGGGGGCTGCCCCCCAACAAAATTATTAGGGGGTGCCAGTGCCCCCGCTCCCCCAACCCCCCCCCTCCCCTTCCTAATCTATTATTTTCGATCATTTATTGCTAATCTATTTTATATATCATCTTAGCTAATATGTTAGGTAATTTTAACTTTTGTATCTTTTGTATTGTAAACTTTGTTAGTCGGCTAGCATTAGAGATGAAGAGCCATTATTTTTTCTTGTTTTCCTCTTCATGCTTGCTGGAATGGTTCCTGTTTCAAAACAAGAATATATTTCTTGATCTACAACTAACGGGAAGATATCCCCGCGCCTCAAAATCAACTCAGTATTAAGCTATTATATCCGGCCCCAAAGTGGAGGTGACTAGTGGAGGGTATTTACCTCGCCGTGAAGAATTTCCTCTTCAGAGATTGTTGCGAAACAAGTCGCCATTTTTACAGCTTTCCCAAAACAGTAAATATCCTTGGGTATTTACTGTTTCAGTAACCATAAGAGCGCGCGAAAAAAACTACTCACTTATCTGGTATATACTAGTCATGGATATCGCAAGATACGGGAGCCAATCAGAGTTAATGCAGAGTGCGCGAAAACGGATAGCGTTGCTTTGCTTTTGGTAAATAGTAGTGTGTGTTAAGGGTACCTTATATATACCAACCTTATCTTTTATACGTACACACAAACCTGTATCTCTACTAAAACCCTATATGAGCTACTTCAATGAAAATTGGCCATCTCATAAAAAAATCTAACAACTTCTTTTATAACTCATGCAGTAAAAGACATTCAATAGCGAGAAAGTGAGAGTTGTCAAATATATCAAATAGTTATGGAAGATGACTGAAAAACAAAATTCCCCGCTTAAACTGGTGACGTAAAGAGTTTTTGCTCTTGGTGGAAGAATCTGGCTTACCGAACAGTACCTAAATTTGAGTATCAACGGGGTTCGATTAATAAACGAGGTCGACAAACTGAAAGGAACCAAATTAAAAAAATCCATGCATACGCAATATAATTTCCTTAATTCATATATTAATATAACAAGCTCGATATGATAATAAGACTAAAGGACGGCTAATAAAATTACAACCATTATCGTGCTCACGAAAACGAATCTTAAGGCCTCATACCTAATAGATTTTTTTTCGATCTATTTACATAATATTTTGCAAAAGCTATTAACCCAACTTATTTGGCACAAATTTATTAATTTTTCCCGGTACTTGTTGACTTGTTTTTCAAGTGTTTACATGTTTTCCCCCTTCAAATATTAAGTGCTCACACGTGAAGCTGACAGGCTTAGTTACTGCGATAGCATGGGAGATTTTTTTTTCTGTTTTTGTTATTTGTTTTTTTAAGGTCGCGTTCTCCAATTTCTACACGGTACACAAGGAACGAAGTAAAAGAACATAACTCGCTCAACGCTAATTGAAACATGGCAAAAAGCAGAATCTCGGCTTTAGTGCTGGTTATAGCTTACAAGTCTTTAAAACACACAGAGCAGAGCTTTAACGCAAGTTCAAAACAACTAATATATATATAATAATATATACATGCCTTTTTTATAAGAACCAGAAAACTTGGCCGAGGCTCAAAATGTTCTTAACTTTTTGGCGATTTGATTCAAATCGTTCTTAAACCAGTCTTATTCCGTGTTTAAATGAAAGAAAAGCTAAGCCAAGGGGATTGTAATACAGGCATTATTTATCGTGGTTTCGTATATAGCTGAGTCGTTTTCCCGAGACGATTTCAAATGTAGTGCTGATAAACTGCGAAGCATTTCTTATTCATCCTGTATTGTTCAGTTAAAGATGGAAGCTCATGCAGAAAGATTTAAAAAAAAACATCAGCTATATATCCAGCCCGAGCCTAAGCTTGTTCTTAACTTGTTCTTGAATTTTGGCCAATCTGAGTATCGTTGTTCTTACAAAGTTGCCTCTTATAAAAAAAATTGTTTGGCCGGCATGGGAGATTTTTTTTTTGTAATTTTTTTTTGATTTGTACACCATTAACGAAAGTCAAAGAATATAACTCAATCAACGCTAAACTTGACAGATAGCACAACCTCGGCTTGTTCAAACACAAAGACAAGTTCAAAATGACAACAGCGTTCTACGATAAAAAAAACCTGCCGGGCTGCCAAACTCAAACTCAAATAAATCTTAATTTGAGTCAAGTCTTGTTTACAGACCAAAGTCTATCAATACGGCTTCGTTTTTTAGGTTTTCTTGAAGCTTGCATTATTCGCTCCCTAACTTGAGAGCTTAGAGAAGAAAATTGTTCTTCAACGTTTCCTGAACTATTATAGCTTCCCTTAAAGAGCGTAAACTGTCCCCTTCACATAACATCTGCTTTTCCATCTCCTCACAAATTCCTCTCCTTCTTCTATCCGGGGAACCGGGAATTTCAATAGAAGAATCTTGAAATGATTCATCTTCCATTGACTCGTCTTCATTTTTTTGCGAGTATCTCTCCACAAGATGAGCATTAAATCTAGAAGATATTTTCTTCAGTTTTGACTCATCCACGGTATGCATACGGAAAAACTTTTTACCAGAGACACAACTAGATTTTTCTCTGTTACCAATCTCGCCAACACTTCTTCTTCTTTGCCTCGAAACTTTCCCCCTTTCTGCGTGTTGGTCGTGAACAGCAAACCGCAAGTTCTTGGCAAGTTTTTGACTTCGGAAAAGCCATTTGTGTTTTGCCTGTGGTTCCGCTCTATCTACAAACACTTCTCCCTTTTCGAAAAGCTTGCTGCTTGCTGTTTGCTTCTTCTCACTGACATTAGAAGCGTCGTTTGCATCCATGCCGCGACCTTAAACCCTAATTTTACTCTTTTTCTACTTTATTCTATATCATAAACCGAAAGTGACGAAGTGAGTCAGCTCTTCCTAGCTAGATGTGTTGTTTATGACATTCGTTGCCTGAAGCGAAGTCCCTCGGGCAGTCCTGACACAGCAAAGCCGTCTAAGTCAAAGAGGAACGTGATGAGTCACTGCAAACTTGTATTCTGTAAAACTCAGTTTGACAAGAAACACAGGAGTTCTTTGACGTTTCACTTGTCGAAAACCCGTATTACTGTCTTGAGTCTTGAAAAGAGACTTCTTCAGTGTCATGTAGTTTTGCTTCCTAACTCAAGTGGTCCCTACACCAAAATAAAAAACCAAAGAAATTAAAGTTTTTACTGATTTCTTTGAAACAGAACTCAACTCCTTGATTTAATAACTGTGTCACAACAGTCTCGAAAGAAAGGTTTTTATTGTCACCCATATAATCGTGTTGAAAAAAAGACAAACATGCATTAGCAACTTACGTTCAGTTCTCTTCTAAATTTTTTTTATCAGTATTTAGAGTTTGCGCCAGTCACGTCGCACTCACCGTTAGTGTTTGCTTTGAGTGTGTTTGGCGGTTTAAAATAACTTTTTACCATTGTTGTCTTAAAAACAAAACTGCACCGGATGACAAGTTCCCATGCATTGTAATCAAACTGCAAAAATTAAGACTACGCGTGCGGTGCCAAATGAAAATGTCTTTTAAAATGTTAAATTGAATTAGACATGCAAGGGCAATTAAGAAATACACTGAGCTTCTATAGTCCAATAAATTGCTAAAGAAGAACAAAAAATATTTCATCTTTTCTTTCATCTACGTCCTATTAGAAAACAAGACTAGCATTTTTCTCACAGTCTTTATTTGAGACAAACAACAAATCAATTATACTTCGCTATATATCCTTCCGGTTAAATGAAAAATCTTGTAGTTTCATGTAGTAAACGTCTTGATCTAAAGACGATAAGCTTTTGTGCCAACTGGTCTGTTAAATTCATATGTTTTTGTCAAATTCTCCACTACGATTCATTGAATATACATACAAAAACAAAACATAAATCACGTTTTGACTCTATTTTTGCTTCTTCATAAAACACTGGCAAAGTAAATCCATTTACACGTCGGCGAAAAGATCTTCACTCTGAATGTATAATTGTTTTTCACTTTCTATATATTTTGAATTGAAATGGACGTGATTAATGATCTATTTGCATCTTACTTCCGCCCCTCCATCACTCCGCTACTTCAATATAAAACGGAAAATGGAAGGTTTATTTTGAATTTCGGTTGAACTGAACAAATTTTCATGAGTAGCAAAAAAAATACGTTCAGGATTTTATTTCACATAAATACTTATGCTGGCTTTTTCATGCGTGGACACTGGCTTCAATTTTTTTACTCTTAAATTGACAAGCGATCAGTTTGTGCACGAAATTTCGTCGCTGAAGCTGTCAAGCAAAATATGCTCGGCGATTTTGTGAAATAGCTAGATTAGGAAAAATGTTCAACTTTCTAGCAAGCCAGGCACCAGCTCTATGAAACCTCTCAAGCAATTTGGGACTTTATGTGACTTTCTACCACAATGATAATTGAAAATTAGGAGATATTCCTTTTATTATCGTTATAGTTCGATTTTAATATGCGACTTATTTTCGTCGGAAACAATATTCATTACAGAATAAATGTATGACAGCTGAGCTAAGCCCAACAGCAAAGTTAGTAATATATACGTCAAGTTTCTCCGGATTGGCTTTTGAAAAAAACTTTTCCCCGGAAGTAGCTCCCTTGTTTAGCTCCACTATGAGAAATAAAGGAAAGACCGATGCAAGCTTATATATTTATGTATAAGAACAACTTTACAAGAACAAATCTGGCAAAATTTAGGAACAATGTAAGACCGACTAAAAATTAAAACCCCATTTACACTACAGAAAAACGGCTAGGCAAAGATGAATTTTGGCAAGGGTAAAATTGAATTTTGTCAAGGCAAGGATGAATACGATTATGTAAACTGTGTTTACCTTGCCGATGCCTTTCGGCTTTTTGGACAATGTTCGAACGTTGTCCCTTTTTAATTCATCCTTGCCTCGATGGAATTGAATTTTACCCTTACCAAAAATCATCCTTGCCTGGCTATTTTTCTGCAGTGTAAATGAGGTTTTACAGTGCGGAAAAATTTGGTATGGCTCGGATAAAAATAAGTACAAAAAAAATTGGTTCGGCACGGATAGATTCTGTCGTGTAAACGACTTTTGCCCATCCGTACCGGACTAAAATTTCACCCCTGCTTGGACCGTGTCGGGAGGTAGTCTGACAAGGTTTGACAAAAGTCGTTTACACGACAAAATCTATCCGTGCTGAACCAATTTTTTTTTTGGTATACGCGTACTTATTTTTATCCGAGCCGTACCAAGTATTTCTGCTGTATGAATGGGGCTTTAGTCTCGATGTAGCTATAGTACATAGGCCTGGTTTTGTCACTTGAAACTTGTAATTTAAATTAGCGGTATATACAGTGTAGAGCATAAAATTCAGCCGTACCAAACAGGAGCAATTTTAACAAAATGATGTCGAACTCGCCGGAAAGAGTTCGAACAGCAAGCCTCGGCAAGATTCACTCGTTCATGTAAAAAACATATAATATGTGGTGGAAATAAAGTTACCAAATTTATCTTTTTCGGATGGAATTCTTGCTCATCTGTATAGTTAGCTTTTTCATATTTTCGCACTGTAACCCAGAATCCACTGAAAAGGAAATACTTGGGTTAGATATAAAATTTCGCGTTAGTAGACGAAGTTGCAACCCTAAATAATTTTTTTTTAAAGCTAGAAGTCCCATGCCTCTTAAAACAGGTTCGTTTAAATATCTGACAAAACGGCGGAAGAGTGTTTTTATAAACGCAGAACTTCGGGTTGAGGGGGGAGGGGGTGAATTCATGTAGAAGAAGTTAGGCGAGGACGACTCAATACAGGATCTGAACTCTTTGTTGTTTATTTTCTTTTTAATCTTGTTGTCAGAAGGAATAAGTTAACAACGAGGTGGAAAGCCCATAGAAATCCGACGTTAGCGCGGCTTTTGAAATCAATCCGCGCCATAGTCGGGTAGCACGCCGACAAGCTGAACCGTACAACACGACTTTACCTCGAGCTAATTGAGGTTTGTTTCAGACGCCGTGCTTAACCTCGTGATAGAGTCGACATAGCTTAGCTTGACTGTAGCACGGCGTTTAAAACCAACCCGCGCCATAGTCGGGTAGCACGACAAACTGATCCGTGCTACACGACTTTAGCTCGAGCTAGTTGAGGTTTGTTTCTGACGCCGTGCTTAACTCGTGACAGAGTCGACATAGCTTAGCTTGACTGTAGCACGGCGTTTAAAACCGACCCGCACCATAGTCGGGTAGCAAGATAAGCTGACCCGTGCTACACGACTTTAGCTCGAGCTAACTGAGGTTTGTTTCAGACGCCGTGCTTAACTTTTTTCTGGGCCTTCTGATGTTGTATCGTTTTAAGGCTGAGTTATACAAATTAGGCCAAGTCCTGTGGTTACTGATTTGATTATTAGCAAGGCAAAGTTCATGGCGAACAACAAAACCTACTCTTATTCGGCCGTTCATACTAGTCCCGCTAGCAACTACGACTACAGGCAACAAAATTCAAAGCTAAACTCTTTCTTGAGCCAACGGACCACTTATGCCGTCGCTTATCTCCGGTTTCCGTAGTGTTAAACCGGATGGGAGTCTTTGACTCCCCCCGGACAGGACACTAATCAATCAGGTTGGCCCCCAGCAGAAGCTGTTACTCGTGTCTTGTGTCTTGCTCAAGGACACAACACAGTGGTCTGACCACAGATCGATTTACGAATCGAACACGCTAACCGCGCCTACGAAGATCGAAATAATGCGAACCATACATAGAAGAAAATTGGAAATAATTTTTTTGCTTAACACCTTAAAAAGGCCGTAGACCAAAAAAAATCAATGCTCAGAGCTTTCACATGCAACACAAATCCATAATTTAACAGCAAGCACAAAGTTTATGCGAAAACAGCATGGTTTCTTCGAGTTAAGCGAAACAAACCAATTCATGAATGGGCCCGTTTAAAACGCATGTTAAACACAAAATGTTCTATTCTCTATATTCATCTCTCAACAATGGTTTTGCCATTATATTTATCTGCATCTAAACAGACGGAAAGATGTTTTCACTAGAGAAAGCAGGTTTTGTAAAGAAACGCCATAGATTAAAAATATCATTTTACCAATGGGCGACGGCACAGCTCGATGTTTTGACTGGTACAAAAGGTTAGATCATGAAAAACCAGTCAAGATTGAAAAAATATTTTGATAAGGGTTTCTTTTGTTTCCAACGGACAAGAAACAAGGGAAAATAACTAATAGAAATTCAAAACTTGGAATAATACTTTGTAACGTGGTTAAAATGATTGCGAGCCTTTACTGAGTTAGATTTTGGCTTTCGCAGTGCACGATACGAAGATGGCGTCTTTACCTCCATTTACAAAAAAAAGTTCTTTTTTTCTGGTCTTTTGTCTCATTGGATGGACCGCTTTAGCAAAAGGTAAGAAGACGACTAAAATCTTCCATTGTCAGTCTATGATAAAGAAAAGTAACGAGTAAAAATGAATACTTAAATATGTGACCGAACAAATATGAGTTGCGTGTGTCAGTGGGAAAATGAGCCAACTACTACTGTATCTAAGGACCGTTTCATACGCCGTGCTAAAATAGTGAGCAAAATATTAGTAAGCTCAACTCTGGTTCGACTGTTGCACGAGTTTGGCTCAACTTGGTTTAAACATCGAACTTCTGCCGAACTTTGCCTCTTGCGCGAGTTAATTAAGCACGGCATCTGAAACAAAACTCAATTAGCTCGAGAAGTCGTGTAGCTAGCACGGGTCAGCTTATCGCACTACCCAACTATGGCTTATGTAACATGGCCTTTACACGGATCGTTAATCAGGGCGACCGTTGATTAATCAACTGATCCCAATGCTTCGTTTTCTTTCAGGTGGATCAGAAAACAAAAAAAATCTCGGTATTGACGCTTTAGTAGGTAAGAAAACGGTAAACAGCACTTAACAAACATTTTACACAATCCTTCGTCCTATTGTTGTATTTTACAGCATAACGTGACTCTAAGCTACGACTATCGCTATTGGTTAGGTCTTTAATTAGGGAACTTACGCAACGAGGACGGAAACGCCGACGAGGACGGCTAAAAGTTGTGGTGAATACAATAGCTGCACGTTGGAATGCACCGTGCGGGTCATCTGCACGCTGTTGTCTTGAAAATCACAAATCAAAAGCTTATATATGGAACTATTGCGACCACGAGAATGAACTAACACAATTTTCTTAGTCCTCATTTACCTTTTAAAAAAAGTTTTGGTCTTTTATTTTTTCACAAACGGCTGTTGGAAAAAGAGAGAACAAACGAGCCATGCCTGATCAAAATGGACAAACCAGAAGTGTTGTTTGTAAACAGTCGTCGTCAATTTTACCCTTCGTAGCTTAAGGTCCAGATTAGGCAAACCATTACATAGAACAACTCTTCGTCAAAGTTCTCTAAAATATCGAGGTTTTTGAATTTTAACTGATTCCTTAAGCAATTAACTCCAAGAAAGGTTTTTTGTATTTTTCACTCACTAGAGAACATAAGTCTTGTAGTGATTTCAAGTTACCATAGAGTTCTTCGCGTGGGTTTATGCATGGGGTTCTTTGTTGATGCTGTAGATCAGCGAAACTTGGATTACATACTCCGTTCCACTGATGAAGTCTCACTTGAATTTATATATTTCAAATTACATGTAAGACTAAGACAGTAAAACCCATCATGTCACATATATTAATGATCAAGTGTTTAAAAAGGGGAGGTCTGTTATTTTCAAGTATTACAAAATAAAAGGCAAGTTCAGATTAGCCGTGTGGTGATGCACTCTAAATATAAATAGAGTGTGTTTGCATACGTTATCGCGAGGATTTATTGGCTGTTTGTGTGCTTTATTTTATACAATATTAAGCTTTTCCCGTTTGTTACAGGGCATCGCTAAGTTTCTGTATACAACTGTGGCTGGTTTTTCTCTGATCATTTCATCCGTGAACTAAAAAGTTGACGCGTGTTTCTACACTGAACAGAGCGCACGTGCTCGTTTTATATTTCTTTATCACATGTACAGCTTCCAATCAGATCTCCTCGTCGTTTATTTACCTTTGTCAACTATTAAATATTCTTAAATACTCTTTGATTACATAAATTTTAGCAAATATACTTCAACTGGAACATTATTCCACATTACTGTCATTGATCCGTTTTGTTAGAACCAGCGTCACCATATCATTTTAGTCAATATACTGTACCGTATACAGCATAACTTTCATCAGATTCGGTTAGTTAAAATGCTAAAATTTACAGAAGCTCAACAAGATATAAAACAAAAAGTTGCTCATTGTGTAGAACTTCAACTCTGCATGTAAAGTTTTCAACTGAAAAAAAAAATTTTGATGTGTCAGGTTTGAGGAAAGAGGCAAACAATCTCTCTTTTCAACTTAGTACAAACAGCAATTACGCAGGTGTACCTAAATACAACAGTGTAATTTTTTAATCTCGAATTTTGTATGATAAAAAAGATAAAATCTATAAATCGAATTTAATAGTTCACTGGGTTAAAACACTCCAATATCCCCTTGAAAGTGAAAAACTTTTTGTTATTAATTTGATTTATGTTTAAAATCAACAGAAGATCTTTTTGACAAGAAACCGCCAGATTCTGCGCTATCTATTGCGACGGATTCTACATCTGGAATAAATGGGGGTATGGGATCTTCCCAAGACTTACACAACACTTCTAACCCCCAAAATTCATCAGGTATTGACAAATCTCTGTATAACTCGTTCACTCAACAAAAATTTTCAAAATCGAGTTTCTTGTTGTAAAACAGTATATGTAGCTAAGAGACAATTTTCATCGATTCAACAAACATGTTGTTTTTTATGCAGTCTTAGTTAGAGCACAGTCATTTTTATGAACAACTTTGTTTCATTTAATTCTAAATCTTAACCAGCATAAAAGATTACCCGCTAGTGGGTGTTTATGTAGATAAAGAATTAGAGGACGATTTCAGTTGTTATTCATTTGCTACACAGAAAAAGATCCCGACAATATCTCAATTACCTTTACCACCTTCCACAGACTCCCCTGACGTAACAAATACAGGTGTTACTAACATAGAACATATCCCCGAACCCGACGACACCCCCTCGACTGAAACATCTGAAACGTCATCGCCCAACTCATACGAGGGACCTGACACAAAACTGGTTCCGGCCAGTGAACTAGAAGCGACTAGCCCACACACAACACAACCGACTGAGGGTCCTGATAGTACGTCTGAGGCGCCATCATCTCCCCCAAAATTGTCTAGTGCTCAAGGCAGCACAACTGATGTTAGTGGCACACCTGAAAATCAGTCTTCACACCAAACATCTTCTGCAGATCTTGACACAACAAACTTAGAGCAAACGGAAGGTCGACAATCAAATTCAGGTCCCGAAAACGTACCCGAAACTCCTCCCCCACCTCCAACATCATCTAGCAATCCTGGTACTGTCGACTTTAAAGGCACACCCGAAAATCAATCTTCACAACGATTATCTTCAGCAGATCTTGATACAACGATTTCAAAACCTACTAGCAGTCCACAATCAACTTCAGGTCCCGATAGCCCATCTGAACCTCCTGCACCTCCACCATTGTCTAGCAATCCGGAAGGTACTGTCGACTTTAAAGGCACACCCGAAAATCAATCTTCACAACAAATATCTTCAGCAAATCTTGATACAACGGTTTTTAAACCCACTAGCAGTCCACAATCAACTTCTGGTCCCGATAGCACGTCCGAACCTCCTCTTCCACCTCCACCATTGTCTAGCAATCCGGAAGGTACTGTCGATTCTAAAGGCACACCTGAGAATCAATCTTCACAACAAATATCTTCAGCAGATCTTGATACAACGGTTTCAAAACCCACTAGCAGTCCACAATCAACGTCCGGCCCCGATAGCACATCCGAACCTCCTCCACTACCTCCACCATTTTCTAGCAATCCTGAAGGTACCGTCGATTTTAGTGGCACACCTGAAAATCAACTGTCTCATCAAACATCTTCAGCAGATCTTGATACAACGGTTTCAGAATCAACTAGCAGTCCACAATCAACGTCCGGCCCCGATAGCACATCCGAATCTCCTCCTCCACCTCCAAAGTTGTCTAGTACTCCTGGTAGTACAGTTAGTATTAGTAGCACACCTGAAAACACAGCAACGAACTGGCCTAACGCACCAGTTGAAAAACAGCAACAATCGACTGACCTACCCACTGACGAAACTTCCCCAACAGTATCAACTGACTCATCTTATTTTCCACTTCCAGCGAGCACAGCTCACTCTTCTGAGACGACACCTTACACAAGTAGTTCTGAAGTACCTCCAGCAACAAAGAAAGTTACAGAATATCCAGATAGAAAAACTGACAGTATGATGACGTCTGGCAGAGCTCCTACAAGCTCAGTCGATTCAAACACTTCTGAACCGCAAAATAGAGGTATGCCCGAGCCAAACTCCACAAGTGATATGTCTGCAGCTTCCAACACTTCTGACAATACCCAAGAGTTCGGAAGTAATACTGCTGACACCAAATCAACGTCAAACACAGCCAATTCTGAGGTAAGCTCGATCACAGAAACTGAAACTCCTGCAACGATGCCTACAGTTGGTGTAAGTGGACTAGATAATTCTGTAGGAAAGGCCGCTGACATAGGATACAGACCGACAATGGGTAGTTCAAGCTCTGCTGATATGCCGACGCATAGCAGCATGACGTCAGTTGCGCCAACGGTTTCTCTGGAGGCACATCTAGCAATGCAGAAAGAAAAAGGTACTAATATGCTTATCTAACTATTTGAGAGGAGAGGCCAGACTTTCGTCTTATAGGTTAATTGTCATGTTTCGTGCATACCCTTCAATCTTTTCTCTTTACTTGCAAGAGAATGTGAACAACCTAGCTTGGATTAAAAGTACTTCTCTTTGTTTTCTACCCTATTTAGTTCAGATTGCTAGAACTATTATTGTACTTTCCCAATCACTCTATGTGCCCCAAATACAAAAGGTTTTACACAGGTAAAGTATTCATACTTTTCATATAATCAGTTTGAGAGAATTTTGCTTTTCGTATTCAATAGTTAACACCTTCTTTGATCAATTCCCATTTTCTTATTACAAAATGACTGACTTGGTATGTATTTTATGACGAGAATTAAGATATTGAACAAATGGCCGGCATTAAAAAAGTAATATGTAAGTTCGAAAAAAATAGGTAAATATATAGAAACAGTGTACTTAGATATCATTACAACATAACCATCTTCATTGTGTTTCTGGTGCAGAACCAGACCCCCTCTCGTTTATTGCTGTTGTATTCATCGAGAGTGGAGACTGGCACTGCAACCAAGAAACAACTGTTCAACCGAAACACGTCAAATTTCAAAATGGTGGCGCGCGGGAAATACAAACCGTAGAAAAGATCAAACCAAGGTCATTCCTCTGTTTTGCGTTGCGTAGCTCTTCTGCGCATTTTCACAATATTTGTATTTGTACGTAAATTTCACACTAATGGCTCAATTTCGCCTAACGATTCATGTATTCGCTGACCAGAATCAATTCCGTTCGTTCGGACACAAATCGAGGCGTACTTAACCACATCCGCCCAAGGCCCCTCGCAGAACATTTCGTTTTGATGCTAATTTTTTTACTATTTTATTGAATATCTAAAAACTGAAATCGGGGACCCCCCTTTTTCTTTTTCATTTTTGTAGCAAAATAACTTTTCCCAACTGGTGCAAAAGTTTAAACAATATCTATTGATAGAAAGTACTGAGTTTGCGTCATTGAAATCCTTCTGGTGGGCCATTTTTTAGCTATTTTCAACTAGGAATGAGGTAATTTTAACGCTGATTAATCATGATAATTAATGACATTTATTGACAAATATCCTTAAATGTGTGGCTTAGTCGACTGAAAACTAAAAAAAGTGATAAGAAAATAAGCCACCCTAGTGTACATCAGTAATGTTTGTTATTGGCGGCCGGATAAAAAACTGCGATGATGACATTTTTTGACTAAATTGGCATAAAATAACCATAGTTTGACACTCTTTAACTCAAAAACCAAAAGCGTCACTTTCTTCAGTAATAGTACTTTCCGGAACGTGAAGAACCGATGGTGATCCGATGACCATATTTGTTGAGAATTCACGTGTACAGAATGTAGAGCATGTCATATTTGTCTAATCAGGCCATATTTGTCAAAGAATCACATGTAAGCTCTTCTTCTTCGAATGTAGAGTAATTATCAATCGAATTTAAAGCAAGAGTTGAGATCTTTCGTTCAAAATATCTTGCGTGCTCCTCTTATCTCCCGCAATAAAATAGCAACTCAACATACACTATGTATCTTTGGCTTTATACAGAATTGGACAATGCCTGCGCATCACAAGAAGACTCCTTTGATCATAATTTAGCATCTAAGAATAAGATCACTGCCGAAAAAGGTAAGAAAAATAGTTTCCTTTAACTATTGAATTAATAATCCAGCTAACAGTCTACATTTGTTCCATGACTGACAAGAAAGAGAAAAACATTTTAGGATTTTTGTTTTTCAACTTGCCAAATTTTTTAAAATGTTTTGAAAGTAGAACTTTGAGATGTACTGATCTTACACCACTCCAATACTTGCTTAATATTAATCCTTATTTTATTGTTTTTACAGCTCTATAGCAACTTTGTCTATTATTGTTGTCCGAGATATACTTATATTAATTTCACTTGAAAAATCTAACAAGCAAAAGAAGTTATTCCACAATTCGGTGTTGCAACAAAGAGTTTCACTTTACTTCCTCGATTTTGCAGCCCAAATCAATGATAGCAACGAGGTCGACCGGTTGAATGGAGCAGAAAAGATATATACGACCATCGAATCGCAAAAAGGCGAGTATTAATGTTAAAGTCCGTTATTAAAACATTGCAAATACGTATACCTGTTTGTTGGAACAAGAATAGCCGAGGGGTTGGGTAAGGTCTCTTCCTTCCAGTTCTTAGGTCCCGGGTTCGATCCCCGCTAGGTCGGGGGTTATATATGTATGAGTGCCTTCTTTCCTGTCAATAGACCAGTCATTGTTTATCGCCTGGGGGAGAGTCAGAGGATTTTGGCTTTGATACGACCAACTTTAACTGATCCTCCCTAAAAGCTTTTATTACTTAGCAGTGATCCCCCTTCATAAGTATTGGTAAGTTCATGACCTCCTCCTCCCAATTCAGGAGATTTCAGATTACTGAATGTGGAAAACAGGCACAAAGTAACTCTTTCTGAAACAATTTGTGTGGTCAATGGAGTAACAACCCATTCACTAACAAACAAATTAATCACAGAACGAAACAAATACAACTCGGTTTAAGACCAATAATAATATAATCGAGCGCCAAAGGCGGAAGTAGCCGGGGGGACGTTACCCGGAGATTTTGATTTTTGTACTTGTTAAACTTGTTTTCAAAGTGCCCTTGTGGTTATCACAGGTGGCCTGCACTGCTATAAATTGTCAAAAACATTTTTAAAAAACCAAAAGAAACTGTTATTGTAAAAGTTTAAACAAATTTTTTGTCGTTTCGAATTCGCCCCATGTAAGCGCACTCAAAGTGCTAAGGCAAACCGGATCTCTACCCTCTGGATGCCAGATGCTTAGAAGGTAGATCCGTGGATGTTGGATGCAGCTTGTTTCTGGATGCTGGATGCCTTGCCAGTGGTTGTTGGATCCTTACTTTCTGGATGCTGGACTCTAATATCGTAGATACCATGGATGCTGGGTGCAGCTTGTTTCTGGCCGCTGGATGCCTTGCCAGTGGATGCCAGATGCTTAGATGGTAGATCCAACTTAGGGATCCGACATTTGCTAGCAAGTAAATGTCAGATCCCTACCTTCTGGATGCCGGATGTTTAGATGGTAGATCCGTGGATGCTCGATACAGCTTGTTTCTAGATGCTGGATCCTTGCCAGTGGATGTCGGATCTCTACCCTCTGGATGCCGGATTCTAAAATCGTAGATTCCATGGATGCTAGAAGCAGCTTGTTTCTGGATGCTGGACTCCTTGCCAGTGGGTGTCGGATCCTCACGCTTTGATGCTTTTGATGTCGGATGCCAGAGCTAAAAAAATGATGGAAGTTGGACACGCTTACATGAGGGATTGAATATAATTCATTACTTAGCAACTACCTTCATTATACACAATATTATCTTTAACATAAAAACGCGTGATTTTTTTAGGTGCAAT
This sequence comes from Hydrozoanthus tunicans, assembly GCA_026413305.1. Lineage (NCBI taxonomy): Eukaryota > Metazoa > Cnidaria > Anthozoa > Zoantharia > Hydrozoanthidae > Hydrozoanthus > Hydrozoanthus tunicans. The sequence continues at coordinate 5,378 of JAOBAT010073401.1, read as the reverse complement.
AGTCAATGCTCCATCTCAGCCCGTTCAACTTAACAGCCCATCACCAGAAGGTAAGATAAACTAAAGCGTTTCCGCTAGAGCTGATTTTCTGAAACGGTATTGCAAAGGCCGATTAGCACTAACCAAGGATTAAGTTCTTAATCTACGTTCTTGTTTCCAACTCTACAGAGACTTATAGTAGAAACTACTGCTTGAGTTTTGGATTAGCCCAAGGTTAAAGTTAACCTGCCTTTGAATAACTCAGCCAAGGGCATGTGTGTCAGTTCTCGCGGTCAAAGACAAATGTTATTGACAGAGATTCCAATTTTTGGAAATCCTTCTTTCAAAGTGAAACTAAGATGCTCAAATTTGATGTCTTAAAATAAGGCTTTTGCAGTAAGAGGTCACGTGATTACAACTACCTTAAATCAATCAGCATTGACAACATGTGATTAAGAAATGGAAAGAGCAGGTTGACAGGCATTGTAAAATGGCAAAGTTTCAGCTAATATCTTCAAACATGTAAAAAATTGCAAGTAACAGGATATTTTCTAAGGATTCGTAAGAGCAAGGCAACATTTTCATCTACATTTCCTTTACAAAATTTGTTTCATATACGCCGTCATTTTTTAAATACTTAACGTTGAGGCTTGAAACTAAGCCTTCTAACTAAAGTTAACCTGCCCTTTCCGTTACTGAACACCATTTTGTTATAGTTAATTAGTTTAAAGTAGAAGTGGTCACGTGACCTCTATCGGCAGACTATTAACATGTAAAATTCATAACTTTATCGTTCAGTAAAGGGCTGTAGAGGGGCAGATCGTAAGCTTTAACTGTTCAGATTAGTGTAGTTTTGACAGGGACTGTTTTCGGCAACAATGACGGACGTTTTGACAACTTCAATGAGACCCATCCATAAACTGATATAAGCCAACACATTCCAAACAACCCTAAAAAAACTACAAATAAAAGGCGATCAAATTGAACTTTAAAGTCTAAACCATGCTTGTTGTTAGTAGAAGGTAGGGTTGTCCACATGCATTAGGCGAGGAACCCGTTACTAATCTCACAACTATTAAGTAAAAACAAAAAAGGGCTGCGTATGTGTGTGTGATTCGTGCTTTCTAAAGCCATAGTTGAGGAACAAAGCTATACTTCAACCCAGAGCCTGAAGTAAGAAAATTTGTCAATGTTCACTAGATTCGCCGCGTCTACATTTATTTTTGCATGTTCGAAGTTCTTTTTTGGTACGAAATAATCTGCGAGTGACAGGCAAAATATTAAACACTTATCCATCAACGGAATTTATAAAAGATATTTAAAACAAAATTAATCAGATCTGGTTTTCTTATTTGAATGTCGCAAATTTCGTTAAAGCAAAGGAAAAAATAGAGTAAACCATCCATACAGATCACTCCACTCAGTGCCGTACCATCAAGAATTCAGTGTTTCTATCAACTACTCTGTCATATCGATCGTGCTAAATAGCCCGGTTACTCTACTCAGCCATTCCATTCTTGAATTCCACTCGTGATCAGACATTTACTTTTCAATTCCACTCAGCCATTCCACTTTTCAATTCCACTGTGCCATTCCATTCTTTTCATTCAGCCATTCACTCTACCGTTTTACTGCCATTCCACTCTTCATTTTCATTCTGCCATTCCAGCTACAGTTCCACTCTGCCATTCCACTCTTTCTTTTCACTTAGCCATTCATTTTTCCGTTCCGCTTCCATTCCACTCTTCAATTCCACTCTGCCATTCCACTCTTTCTTTTCACTTAGCCATTTATTTTTCCGTTCCACCTCCATTCCACTCTTCATTTTCATTCTGCCATTCCCTCTGCCATTCCATTCTTTCTTTTCACTTAGCCATTCATTTTGCCGTTCCACTTCCATTCCACTCTTCAATTCCACTCTGCCATTCCATTCGTTCTTTTCACTCAGCCTTTCAACTCTTAGATACCATTTTGCCGTTCTCCATTCTTTAATTCCAATCTGTTATTCCACTCTGCCATTTAACTCTGTCATTCTATTCTTTTTTCCAGTTTCTGCTGTTCAATTCATTCTCCTCCCGGTAATTCAACGCAACCATTTCACTTTGCAAAATCACTCTGTCCCCCTGCCAATCCACTATATAATTCCACTCAACCATTCCGTTCTTTCTTTTCACTCAGCCTTTCAACTCTTCGGTACCATTTTGCCGTTCTCCACTCTTCAACTCTAATCTGCTATTCCACTCTGTCATTCTACTCTGTCATTCTATTCTTTTTTTCCACTCTGCTGTTCAATTCTTTCTCCTCCCGATAATTCAATGCAACCATTTCACTTTGCAAAATCACTCTGTTCCCCCTGCCACTCCACTATGTAATTCCACTCAGCCATTCCACTCGAACATTTTACCCTGTAATTTTACTCTGCTCCCCTTGTCATTCCACTCTACCGTTCTACTCTTCAATACCACTCTGCATTTCCATCCAGTTTTTATACTCCACTATCACTATTACCTTTAAAACGCGACGTAACATTAGAAACCCTACTCGTCCTACGTGTACATTATCAATAGACGAGGAAAGTTTGCAAACTGTACTTCATTTGAAACACACCCTATTTTTTGTCTTGTTATTGTCTTCACAGTAGACAAGAATTTTTAGAAAACAAGTCGACTGCTGCTCTCTGAACAGGCCAACGAAACGACATTGACAGAAAATCACTATACAATAACAAATGAAGTTGACTCAGATTATGGAATCGTTTGATAATACTTCATCTGGTACTCGTCTTGATAACAGACTTAGTCTTTCAAGAAACCAGAAGCTTCTTTTTGTAACTCTTTTTGACAGTCTTTTGCGATGGTAAAACCTGATGATCGGTTCATAATGTGGACAACCCTAACTCTTGCAGGTCAATGTACCACGCCGATGGACGTAGCGTTTCTCATACAAGGCTCGGGCCGGATGGGTTTCCTGAAGTGGTACAAAACACGCATGTTCTTTCAGCGTATCATAGATAACCTTCAAATATCCAAGGCCGGCACCAATATTGGCCTGATAGAGCTCCACAGCCTCTATAATCCGCTCTTTCAATTTAACTATTATTATAAACAGAAACTTGTCCGAGCTTTGTTCGGGATTCTCCCATATCCAAAAGGAGATAGAAATCTTGGGAAGGGGTTAAAAAAAGTGAAAGAACTGTTGTTCGATGCACAGAGACCTTCACGGAAAAATGTAAAGAAAGTGTTAATTGTATTTGCTGACACTCAATCTACGGACGATGTTTCTGCGACGGCAAAGGAGCTTAAGAGATCTGGGGTCGAAGTGTTTGCGATTGGTTGTGGGAAGGCCGCTAAATGCAGTAAAAAAGAGTTTGCAAAAATTGCTAGTGCGCCACACGGCGACCACGTGATTTTTACAAATTTGTTTATTCTCGATTTAAAAACAATTGCTAAAAGGCTTGTTAGAACAATGTGTAAGAGGAATGATGCTAAAGCTAAAAAAGGATCAAAGAAAAAAGCAAAGAAAGAAAAGAAAAAAGGAAAGAAGAAAGAACCAAAGAAACATGGAAAGAAAGTCGCTCCACAGAAAAGCAAGAATAAACAGAAATCCAAATCCAAACCCAAGACCTCAAAAACCAAAGTCAATAAAATGGCAACAAAAAACCAAGGTAACGACCAAGAGAACAAGAACTCTCAGCAAACTTTAAGACTTAATAAGCCAGAATTAATGATCAAATTATTAATAATTTAACTACTTTTTCAACCAGCCTTTTTTTAATATATGTCGATTTCGTCTACTAGTAACCACTTCTTAAAAGTGGAGATACATTTTTTTGTACCCACTATGCGATTGGTTGCTTTAAGCATTGTGGCAAGATTAACAACCATCATTGGACAAATACGTTTGTCATAACTTGCATATGTTACATTTTTGTTTTTTTGTGTTCAGCCAAAAAGAACAAATCTTCGCCGTCATCCAAACGAAAACCCAAAATTGTAATCAAGGCGAAAACGACAAAAGTGCTCAAGTTGAAGGGAAAATCAAAACCAAAACTTCAGGGAAAGACGAAGCAAAAAGTGGGTGAGTAAGAAAAAATTGTTCTTTTCAGTTTTACTGTTGAAAAGGCTCTATTTGATGAGAAAGCAATAATCATAATCACAATCGTAGTCGTAATCGTGATCGTGATCGTAATCGTGATTGTGATCGTAATCGTAATTGAGGTCGTAAATGTAATCATATTCGTAATCGTGATCTTAATTGTAATCGTAATCGTGATTGTGGTCGTAATCGTGATAGTAATCGTAATCGTAATCGTTATCGTAACCGTGATCGTGATCGTGATCGTGATCATAATCGTAATCGTAATCGTAATCGTGATCGTAATCGTAATTGTAATCATAATCATAATCTGAATATAACGAACAATAAAATATGAATCATGATCACAATCATAGTCAAACACTGTGCCGATTTATTAAAATAAAGTGCATTTTACCCCTATTGTCCGGTAAATTCTACAAAAACTGCCCTCTCAAGGCAGCTGTAAGCCCACCGCTGCTCACCTCCCCGTTAGGGAATAGGTGTTAATATAAATTTATACCACTACTTCTATAAGTTGTTCTGGGTCCATTTTGGTTGTTTTTGATATTGTGGAAAAAGGCACAATCATTCTTAGCTAAGACAATAACAATTGTCGTAACTTAGCATGTACTATATTTTCATTTCTTTGCTTTCAGCCAAATTGAAAAAGCCGTCATCCAAACGAAAACCCAAAATTGTTATCAAAGCAAAAACGAAAAAAGTGCTTAAGTTGAAGGGCAAACCAAAATCAAAACTGCGGGGAAAGAAGAAGCAAAAAGTGGGTGAGTAAATGATTATTTGTTTTGGGCTCTTTTTGTACGATGTTTCTTCTAAAATTAAGCAACACGCGTTGAACGCTTTGTGAAGTCAAATGACTTCGTTCATCAAAGATTTACCAGTCTGCTAAGCCTTAAGTACATCCTCCTACCATGACTGTCCTGTCTCGTCCTACGCTGGGAAACAGCATGAAAAAAGCCTGGGTTATAATTAGTGGGGTCAATTGAAAGCAGCAAAAAGTATCGTTGCTCTGCCTCTATTTTGGGAACAGAATTCCCCCTCCCCTCCCACCCTGGGGAAAGAGAAAAAAGAAGCTTAGTCAGGATAGACGGACTGAATGCAACAAAGGGGAATCATGGCTTCACCTCTTTATTCAGGAACATAATTCTCTCTTTGCCTCCCACCCTTGGAAAAAAGAAAAAGCCCTGAAGGTGGAACGCACGGACATTCCTAACTTTATCGCTCATGAAACCAATTCCTAATTAAACACACCTCTTCATTCATTACGCAAGGGTTTGTGGGGGGGGGGGGGGGGGGGGGGGGGG
>JAOBAT010073390.1:0-21267 GCA_026413305.1 Hydrozoanthus tunicans | reverse complement strand
GGGAGAGGGGGGGAGGGGGGGTAGGCTCTCATACAGGGATCAGTGCTTAATATGTCAAGTATGGTATATAGTCTCCCCTGAAGCTCACTGTGAAAACTTGGCTGAAAGTGTTGGATTGTTGTATCAAACAATTTCATTCAAGCTAAACTAATAAAGTGTTACTATTTGGCACAGAGTCTGCAAGGTTTGCTGAACAATCAAGCTAAGTAACACAACTGCAATAATGAATGTTGAACATGAGGTTAAACTGCTTGTGACTGAACTTAAGCGCTTAGGGTCCCCAAATGCTGATGGTAACATCTCTGTGAAGTTTGGAGTTCTTTTTGCTGATGATCGCTGTGCAAACATCTTTGAAGGTATTTAGATGTAGTACTACTAACAGTATAATTTTAGCACTTGTGAATTGTCATATTATTTGGAAATTTCTTAATGTTGACTGCTCTGCTCTTGGGTGAATACCTCCTGATCATTGCTAATTTTCAAAGTATACAGAACAAATAACAGTCAACTCTCATTAAAGCAAATGCTGATGATTAAAAGGATTTGTTTGTATTAAATAGTAGTCTTTGCACATAACATCAACTCTTTTTACAACTTTGAAGGGGGAGTATTTAAATAGATTTTGGGTAGAGAGTTGCACCCTAGCAAAAGTGCAGACCTTGTTCATGGTACCAAGAGGAAATTAGATATAGCCTGTTCTTGATTTAAGCTAAAAAGGCACACCCTTTTTATGAATTTTTTTAAAAAAATTGAATTTGATTTAAACTACTGAGCAGAGTTTTTAAAGATTGATTAGGGATAATCTTAGATTAGCTTTTTACAAAACCTATCAGTTGTCATGGTAATTAACCATGTGTTACTATGGGCTAATCACCTTTGAACAACTCGGCCCAGGACTCTTTGAAATGGCTGTCAAACATGGTTGGGTTTGGGAACAAGTGCTAGTAAGTGTGGTCGGTGTTTACATGTCTGGTAAATTGGGTCTCATGTTACATGTTTTGATTTATAGCTCTAGTTGGAACACTGAAAGCAGCAAAGAGAAAGAAGATAGTTACATACAGTGGAGAGCTTCTTCTACAAGGAGTCCATGATAATGTCGACATTGTACTACTACAGCCTGATCATGATCAATAGCTGGGTTTCCATGATTTACAATGAACTTGTTAAACTTCAGAATTTTTTGTTCTGTAAAATTTAAAGGAAAATTAAAGACTAAAATTTTTGTGCAACTTTGGTGTGTATTGGACACATCATGCAAGGAACCCATTGAATCTAAGAAATGTTTAAAATTCTTGAGAAACTATCAAGCCCATATTAGAGTTTATTTTATAAGTGTTGTAATTTTTATCCCTTAAAGAGTAACTGAACAAAGTTTTTTGCTTCTCATGTGGCACTGTTTTCCGAGAAATTCTAGTTTGAATGTGTGTGTTTTGGGTCATTGAACATGGGTGCTTATCAACTTCAGTTGTCAGCAGTAAACAAAGTAACAAATGACATTGGTTCAGTGGGGAAGCAAGTGAACACTTAATTTGTTTTTGTTCTCAAGAGTGAAACTTAAGCTTAAGTGTGCAATGAAGCTTTTCAGTTTGAGCCAATGATTCTTTCCCATATCAGATGCCATAGCCTCACTTTTTCTCTGCTCACTCCCTGTTTTTGTGCTGCTGGTACAATGCAGCACGCAACGTGTTTTAAACTCTAATTTCTTGGAAAATCAGTGCAACACAAAGAAAAAACCTGTTTACATATATTGTTTTCACATTTTTGAAGATTTTTTTTGACAAAAGTTGATTTCAGTGTTCAGTTCCCCATTAAAGCCAGTAGAAAACTATTTTTTGTAATAGAAAAATGATTAAAAAAATATTAAAAGGTGTTTCTTAAAAAGTGGATGAACCATATTAGTAACCCCAGCTTGCATCTGGTAGAGTGCAAAACACGAGCCAAAAACATGGATGGTCTGATATTAAAAATTCAATCTTTTTATTAAAGTGATTTAGTTATTACACTACTGCTGAAAAGAAACATCTGGCACAGGTACTCCACAACAACAAGTGGATTTTTACTTGTGCCTTCATAACACCTTAACAGCAGTAGAAATGCAGTATGAAGTATTTTTAAGGGAGGCGAGCTATCCAGTCTTTCTTAGTACACTGTTCACATTTTTTTCTGACTGGCTTGACTACTTTTAAAACTGTGAAACAACAGCAATAAACACAAGCTAAGCCAGAAAAACAAACTATTTTTTGGTTGATAAACAGCTGTTAAGCTTGAAAATATATTCTAGATAACATACTGCTGTAAACATAAATTATTACCCAACAGGTAAAGTTACGAGTCCAAAAATATTTGATTTGCTTTGTTTGATTTGATTGCTAACTGGCTATATACATTGCATTAGAGGGAGTTGAAAGCTAAAAAAAAGTACTCTCAGTTGCCTGGGATGCTAATTAATCATTCGATTATTTCCTAACCCCATTAGGACCCAATGCTTATTAGTTTTTCAAGTTCTGGTACAATCATAAATGGGTCAAAATTTCAAGGTTTAAAGTTTTTTTGGTCAGTGTAATGTTTTTGTTTGAAATACAGAACAGGCAACAAGAATCAAGAGTTCGGAATAATTTAACAAACTTGCTCATTTCTTTGCTAGTCTATGTTGTCTTGTTTTTAATTATTTTTCAGATATTTCTCACCCCCCCTGTTTATTGAATTTTTAACAAATTATTTCCCATCCCCCGTCTATTTTGACACCCCCTGTTAATCTTGGCATCTGAGCGTATGGTCTTTAACTAACATTAGTAAGTTAAAGGTTTTTTCCTTTTTTAATACTAGAATTACTGTGCAGTATCACATATGAAATAAAAAAATGTTATTAAAATGTTTTAAAATAATTACCAAACAATGTCAAGACAGACAACTCACCACCCCTTTTTCCTGGCCTTTTGTGTAAACAGTACCAGAAAACAAATAATTTGCCCAACTTGAAGAAGTGTGTGACCAATCAAAAAAAGAAGAATTTCATTTACCAGATTATTTAAAAAATTCCCCAACTAATTTTTTTGATAACAAGCAACATGTTTTTCCTGGGTTAACTTAATGGGCTTCACTCTGTGAAACTGATTCTGTTGTGTTCCTAATCACTTAAAAGGATGGGACCTTAAGCAGCAAGGATGACAGACATTGACAACGATGGCTTCAAGAAAAACACTTCTTCTTTTGCTTGCCCTTTTTGATCATGTATGCTAGTTTGCTTTCCCTTTTGTCTGAGCTACGCTTTTTGTGAACAGAAAGAGATAAAGTGTTTTTCTTAAAGGTAAAAGAAGATTAACAAAATTTTCTGCAGGTTGTTCTTGTAGTCGTAAAAGTTTTGAAAATGATTGCTTAACTCACATAAATTATTGAAATTTTCAAGACAATGGAATGCAGGCAGTGGACATTACGGTGCATTCAAGCCTGCAGCTAAAGTATTCACCATAGTTCTTGATCTGTCCTCATTATTGGCATTGCCCTCCCTGATGCTTAAGGTTCCTAGTGTGTTTGAAACCATCAAGGTTGGTTGAAATTAAGTTTATGTAATTTGTATTAAGTGTGAATCAGTGATCACAATAAACTAATAATTGTTGTTGCAAAAGTTTGAGTTAAAAATTTGATAGATGACACAATTCTAACAAGTTAGTTTCCTGGTGTTTGTTGAAGTCACAAAGGCACTTATGAAGATCATGTGACTTTAATATCATATGTCCAACTTGGTGGCTTGCTGTCAAATGGAGTTCCATCATTGCTGCAACTGAGGTTCACCATGGTGGGTTTCTCTGGGACACTCAGCTGCTCTCCTGATTCTGTTTGCACTTCTTTGAACTGTTGCACTGCCACATCAACATTTACATCATCACTGTATGGGTTTTCTAACAGTTTCAAGACTTTCCACACCTATACAAATTTTCAGAAAAAAAATTCTAAAATTGAGTGTTTTACATAAAATCTACAAAGTTTGTAGATAAGCTAGTTTCTTGCAATCTTGTTTTTGATAAATGTTTAGAAAAATTAATCTTTAAATAAGAAATAATCAGACTGTTAAATTTTTGGTCAGTAAAAATGCTGAAAGATTTAATTGTCCAAAAAATGAATTCCAAACATTTTAAAAATTTGCTTAAATCTAATTTTGACCTAACAACACAGGATTTGAAAACCTAAAATATAGTGGTCAGGAGCCAATCTTAGTAAAAGTTATAAATTTATCATCTTACAACTCAAGGGTGGCAAGTTCCTCCTCTGGGTTTGACTCCTATGGCTCAGTGGTATCTTTTGACCTTCGAACTATTTCACTACTCTTGGCATTTTTGGCATTTTGTGGGCTTGGTGTTGTTTGTAAACCAGCTTAGTTTATTGATAAAGTTTTAAGAATTTAGTGTTGTCATTTTTTTAAAATTTACAGATAAGATAAGTGAAAGTTTTTTGTCCAAAATTTAATGTCTGAAATTTTAAGGTCCAAATCAAGTAGATATACAGAGTAATTCATGTGGAAAAAGGAAAGGGAAATTCATTGCAAGGAATTTGAGAGCTTAAAACCTAGATTGACAATAAATCTTATCCAGTTTTTAATCACACCAAAATGAAAAGCTTTGAATTGTTGCATAAATTTTCTGAAAATTTTTAAATAAAAAAACCCATGCCAGTCTTTATTAACAAAAGATCCATCATTTGATTTTTGCAAATTATGTTTAAGGCTGATTTTTTTTCAACCCTTCAAAATATTTAACTGGTGCAGCAAATTTTGCCCAAAAATTATTAAAACTTAAATATTTTTTTTAGCCCCAGCCTGTTTATCAATGTTCAGTTTCTTCTCATTTTAAACATACTCTGAGAATATAGGTATTGATCAGTAAAGGTAAACTTGCACCAAAACCTTTTCATTTTGAAAATTTGATGCTCATGTCAATTAAGCTAAAAAGAGGGAGTATGGATACAAAAAAAGAACTTCCCACCCTAACAATAACAAAGAGCATACATACAGTAATTTCAAGTACCCCTAACTTCTTTTAATACTAAAATTGAGGTAAATTATAAACCAAAAATATTAATAGAGTTCGTTACAATACTACTTACTTCGGAGTAATCTCCTTTTTCTGCCAAAGAAATGGCATTTTGAGCAATGTAGTTTCTTAAGATGAATCTGAAAAATCAAAAAATTAAACTTGATAAAAGAAAACAACTACAACAATTTATTATAATTATGGTAATTACAAGTTTATCACTTTTAAGTGATCAAATTAAAACTTGATGATCAAGGAAATTATACTGCTGCTGCATTGTTACCCAAGTTAGCACAATTGATAAATCACTAGCTGGGATTCAGAGGGTTCAATATCTGGCCAGACCTTCGCTCAGGGTTCTAAAATAACTTAATAAAAGATACTATCTTAAAATGGTCAGATCTTTGTCTTCTTACATAAGGATTTAAACCAAAGGTCTTGTGTGGCTGATCTAAAAGGAGACCTCAAGTCCTATTATAATATTTGTTTGTTCTCCAGCAAATCCTTGAGTCCAAAGAAACTCTAATAAAATCTAATTATGTAGGCCAGGGTTTAGCACTGGGAAGAACCAAGATAGCGGCAATGATTAATTCTTTAATAACCAGTGCAACTATAATAAAACTTGAAGGGTTTAGTGCAAAACCAACACAAGTTATTTTTGATGAAGTTGTCACTTCTCCCTACATTATCCCTGTTATCTCTTTGTAACCATTGGAAAAATCTATCATTTTCATGCAACATCGATATCACTTATGTCATTTTTGTACTAAACCCTTCATTAAATTATCATAGCCAAAATAATAGTAATGTATCGTAACAACAATTATTACAGTGGAAAGGAATCATTAATCTAGCTACTGTAGCAATATAACTTAGAGATGACAAGCTTTGCTGTGTCCTTGAGAAACTAAACACTCTGCTTGGCCTGTTATTGTTAACTCTACTCTAACAATGAGTGCAAACGGGTACCTACTATAGCTAGGGGCTAGGGTGTGATCAACTACTCACTAGTGCCCTCAAGGGTGTGCAAGGGGGTGCTAATTAAGCTACTTAAACCACCCACTTAACACTAACGATATGAAAACTGGAGATGCCCGGCCCAATGAACCAACAGGCTCATGGAAAGGATCTTGCCTGTGATAGCTTTGACATCAGCAACAATCACTTTATATTGCAAGTTTTAGAAAAATATTTTCTTTAATTTTAGTTTCTGTCTTATATCCTTGTGTTCTCGCTGATCAATCCAGTTGTCTTCTGCATGCATGCTCCTATTTCAACAATGAATTTAATTGGAGACTGGAGCAACTACAAAATTTTGTGCAAGCAATTGTATCGGATAAATTCAATTTCTAAATATTTTCTTAAATAAATAAATTTCAACAACATAATTATTTTCTTTGGTTCAATTGGCAAAACATGTAACTGTGCTTGTAAAAAATTAATATCGATTTTAACATTGATAACAATTTCCTGGTTCAAACCATACATTCGTCCAGTATTCTTACCTAGGGTTGTTTGACTTCATGACTCTTTGGCGCTCTTTACTTGTTTCCTCTGCAACTGACTTCTCTTGTTCAAGCACCTCTTTTGTAAGCCTCGATCTTCACAGGAAAAATGAAACAACACAGTGTTTATTATAGTTACATTTGATGTTCCTAGAAGAAAACCTTGAAACCCCATGTTAACATTCATTCAAGTATGTACCTATATTTAGTAAGCCAGGCATTCCACAGCTCTTTGTCCTTGGCCAACTTTGCATCTGGAGTAAGGTCCTACAGACAATAGTGGAATTAAGCTGTGATACACTAAATTAAGAATCTATTAACTAAATTTAGCACACAAACAATAGCCCTTATTAATGATGATGTCACATGTACATCAAAGTGACGCTTGGTGGTGAATTGCTATAATGTAAGATCGCAGGAAGTTTGGATCTATTTTAACTGTTTATACAGTTCAGCAATTCGTAAGGTCTGTTTCACCATGTTTATTCATTGGAATGTTTGTAATGCTGCCTGTAGCAATGCTAAATGAGTATCTCCACCAAGCCTCCTTTTAGTGGAAATGCTATAGTGATGACATCATGAGTAAGGTCTATCAGAAATTGACACCAAAATCTTGGAGAAGGTTAGCAAACAAATCTTCAGTCCATGTTTCAATTGATATATTCTAATTGAACAAGACATTTACTTTTTGTAAAAACTTCTATGGTTTCCTTTGCTTATTTGAAGATTTATTTGGAGGTTTATATGAATTCAGTGCTTCAAGAAAGTGTAACACACTGAGAGAACAACAAATAAAGAGAATCGGGCGAGACACATACTCTCTCAGGTGGCACATAAATTTTGGGGGGGAGAGGTTTCTTAAGACTTAATAAATCAGGGGTCCAATAAACGGGGAGGGAGTGAGGAAACAGAAAAGACAAACATTGATCAGTAAAATGAATGACTTGAAATTTTGACCACTCGATGATTGAAAGAGAACTTGGAAAATTAATAAACAGAAGGGGAGGGGGGGGGTCCTAAGAAGCCCTGGGGGAGGGATGGGGGTAAGAAAAAATAGAAAAATGATTAAGCATCCTGGTTTTTTTTTTTTTTTGGCACCTGAGAGTCCTAGATATGCACAATAACATATTGTGTTTAATTTTAAAAAAGAAAACATTGAAAATGAAAACAAAAGTCTAAAAGTTTCAATGAGTTTGCTCTGTGAACAGTTGTCCAATCAAAGTTCACACTTTCAGTACTGCAAAAAAAATTGAAGGCTTTTTTCAGAATTGTACAAATTAATTTTCCAACAAAATACAGAGTAATCTTGTGAATAAGCAATTGTGTTTTATTGTTATTATTCTAAGAACACACTGTTCTTTATCGTGCAACTTAAGCTTTGAATGACTGTGTTTACAATTATTATTAATTTTTCCGATTGATGAAAAAAAGGAAAAGGAAGGGGGGAGGGGGGGGGGGAGCCGGCAGCTCTTTATATCTGTTAAGGAAATATTTTCTTTTATTTAAAAAGCAGTTCTTGCTCTAAGGTTCATAAAATTAATACTTTGCTTATAGTTAAAATAAACTGAAATGGATGCCAGGAATCTTTTCATTCTTCTCTCCCCTACAAAAGCTTGACATCATGCAGGAGAAAATAGTTGTACTGACTGTACCTTCTTATTTCGTTAAAAACATAACTTCATTGTTGAATGAACTTTACCTTTAAAGTGTTTGCCTTCTCTCTCTTTGCTATCTCTTGTTGTAAGGTGGCCATGCTGCTTCCTAGCTGAGCTGCAAGAGCAGGATTGGACTGCAGTAACATCATTAACATCTGATATTGTCTGTAAACGTGAAGCACAAGTAGGACCTGTGATCAATGTGCCCATCCACTCAAGGGGGGTAGGTTAATTAAAGATAACATTAGGCATGCCTAAAACGTGAGTTTCTTAGCAGAAACCAAAGCCATGCTCCCCTCAAGAAATTGAAATATGACATGATCATTCTATTTAATACCATTTTCTGTTTTTCAAGATGCTTTCTAATTTGACTCACTACAAATGTCATAATTAGAGAATTTGAAGGGATAAAAAAGTGCTCCTTTGCTGTTTTAAACAAACCCCTACTACGGGATGCAACAATAACAAAATAAAACATTTTTTGTATAAGTTCGAGTTGAAAAGTAGAATCCTTTAATAGTAGTAATTCCCAAAAATAAAACCTTTTCTTGCCACTCCTGTAACGTTTTATAGACTTGAAGCATGCAATGATGACATAGCAGGAGGTATATGACGTAGCACAAGGCATGATCAAGCATAAACAATCTTTTTTATCTCAAAAAATTAAATTTTGGCTACAATAGTGACATTGTTATAACTTTAATCAATGAGTTATTCCCTTGAAAATGTTTGAAATAAAAATTTTATGACATTTTCTAAAAGAAACGAATATTTTAAAACAAAAACCACATAACTCACTGCTGCTACGACACAGGTTTTCAGTCCCCGGCCTGCTAGGTCAAATTAACATTCCGATTGTTTTTTAATTAAAAAGCATACTTAGACGTGGAAATTTTCTTTGGTTATTTCAATTTTGAATTCACAGATGACAACAGTTTTAATCCAAAAAGTAAAAAAATAAGCTTGATAGGGACTTTAAAAGTTAAGTTCATTAATCTGGAGATGATGATATTCGATCATCCGCCACAATCTCTATTTATGGTATCCTCCCAATAAAAGTACTCATAGAAAGGCTCTGGTATCAAGGTCTAAAAAAATGAGAAATTTAAAACTTGTCACTGGTCACCTGGGCCTTAACAGGGCTAGAAATTTACTTTTTTTCTCAAGTTGCCAGTTGGCAATCTACCAGAGGCAAAACTTTGATACCCCAAGTGCAAGTTACATCTATTTTCAACAATGATGTAGTTCATACTATTTCTGCATCTGCAGCTATGTACGCAAGATAATAATTGCATTTGTTTCCTGATTAGTTTGCCCAAGAAAGTAGACGGGCTTCATTCATTCACCACATTGTTTATCATGTGAAAAAATAATTCTTAATTATTCAGTCGCAAAGGACTGTTGTACCTATACACAATCTTGTAATAGCCTGCCGGATGCAAGTTTCAAAATCTAGTAGCCAATGTTCATTATTTTCTAGGTAGCATAGGCCACTGTTCTATCTAGTATATAATTATATATACCAAGTTTCTGTGATACTGAATTCAGCAGAACACTAATATAAAGAAAAACCTCCAAAAACATGGCTGCCAATGATCTACTCAGCAACTGAGCCTGTGTGTGGTTGCCCTTGGGAACTACAAAATTTATCAGTTTGGATAGGATCCCTGATAGATTTAGTTTGCAACACAATCTTTTTGGCTAAAATTACATCCACCTTGATCTGGATGGCAATTTCAAGCCTTGCTTGGGCATAGAAAAGATAGTTATAATAAATTATTTCTACAATAATAAGTACCATGAGAGCAAGACAGACTTCAAGATAAACACACCTAATATCCATTTGTGGTTTAGTTGTTTTCCTTAAATCATCCAGTGTTTGACATTGATGCAAAATGAAATCTGTTATTGAATCATCGTCACTACTACCAGAACTGAGGAAATAACAGAACACAAAATGCATTATTCCTTTTTTTAGTATAAAAGTGAAAATATTGTATGCATTGATGCAGAAATTTGATGACTCTGCTCATTCAAAAAAAAACAAAAATAATATAATTGATAACAGTGTAACAATATTAGGGGAGTCTCCCACCACTGTGGACCCCGGGATAGAGTCCGGGTTTCTGCATGTGGTCGATCTCAATCTGACTCCAAGGGTTTTTCTCCAGGCTCTCCAGTTTTCCTCCCTTAACAACACCCAGCTTATTCTATCTGGCTGTGGAGCTGTGCTCCAAGGCCATGCACGGGCCGTATATCAGCAGCAATATGCACCTTAACATTTAAGCTTTCGGTCCAACCTCATTGAGCTGCATCCTTTGCAATTCAGTCCATGACTACAAGTAAGGGCCATTAGCTTGCTAGTTATTATTATTATTATCATTATTATTATTGTTATTATCATTATTATTTTTATTATTATTATTATTATCATTATCATTATTATCATTAGTTTGTAATTGCAGTATCAGATAAATAGCTTGTCATGAGCTGGCAGGAAAATTCTATGGCATTCATAAATGATTTGTATTAAGCAACATCACTTGTAATCTAAACTCACCCATCTGCTGACTCTGCAAGGCATCCTGGTATTAGAACTTTGCACAAGGAACGAAATGTGTTTGTAAAATCTGAACCTGCAAATGATGCACTAGTTTAATAGACTGTAATTGGCATTAATATGATTTGGAAACTGTTAAACAATTTAAAATGTTATAAATTTGGATAGTTTTACCAAACACAGAGTATCAACTTGTTAGCCATCAGTAGTACTTACTGTCAATTATAAAGTAATGTCTTCTAGTAGTAACTAACTTCACTTTTTAAAAACTGTTTTAGAATTTTACTAGCTTTATGGCACTAAAAGTCAACTACTTGGAAAGAAAACATTATCGATTTCTGCCAACAACTACATCTTTTCAGTATTGGAGCCATAGGGAACAAAAGTCAACATATTGGAAAGGCCTATTTCGAAGTATGGTTCTTAGTGCTACAATTCAAGGAAAAAATGGTGGAGAAGAGTTAATTAACATGCCTGTTTGGTGCATTGTTTCCAGCAGTGACTCAACCAGGTCTCTGAAATTCAAATGACACCAAACATCACAACTAAGTTGGCTTCAAATGTCTTGAAGAAAGAACTAATATAATTTTACAAAACTGTTCATCCCAAAAAATAAAATCAAAAATCAATAATTAACTAGTAGAGTTAACTAAATGGGCAGAAAAATGACATTGTACTTACTCATCTTCTGGTAACTCCTTCACAAGACCAAGCTTAAAGAGAATAAAGAAGAACATTTTGCTATGGCATAATTAACATGTACTTCGATACCTCTTCCTAACTCCTTTTTTCATCAATTCATTTCTTTGTGGGGGCAAACTAGGAATGTTCGGCCACAAGTTCAGACCTATTATCCCAACAAAGGACTGGAGCAAGTAAAAACTTGCATTAGAAAAATGGTGTACTGCTGTCCTGTGCATCACCATTATTCTATTTTGCAGGGTAGAATTATTGGCAGATTGTCAGAATGCAGTTTGGCCACACAATGTTGTTTCCTAAACCTCCTGTTGTATGAGTTAGCTTGTTTTGTAGAACTTGTCTATCCAAAAATATCCCTACTTTTGTTTACCATACCCAGCAAACTGCACTGCATTATTGTTAATTTGGAATGAAGAAAAATGCAATACCCGAAAAAATCCCTGTGTTTTTTCCTTAACCAAAAAAGTCCCCGTGTTTTCTGTAGACCCCAAAATTCCATTTTGCCAAATTTTCAGACCCTAAGACCCACCAACCCTCCCCGGCCCCATTAACCACAATTTAATAATAATTATGTAAGAGGGGCCCCTGTGGCATTGCCTTGGATGGAGCACCAAGACAAGTTGTAAAATGTGTTCAGAATGATAACAGCAAATTTTAAAACAAAATATCACTATAGTAAGTAATCAGACTCATTTTTTCTTTTGTTTAATGTTTTTTCTTGCCTTTACCATAAACAAATACAAGTTCTTACACTAAATACTTACAAACAAAAGTTGTTCTGATTGGTTCCTTGTCACTAACCAATCAATTAAAGTAATCAATCAGTATGTACAACCTTAAACAGTAGAACCCTGGGCACTTTACAGCCACCTCGTTAATAATTCCTTGTTGTTATAGTCATTTTTTTCATTTCCCTAGTAAAACCAAGTCATCCCATTAATTTATAAGTACTGTATACTATTAATACCATGACTTTTCTGGTTTGTGACTGTGCTAACAGGCTTTCACTGTACTAATTTATTTACCCTGATAAACATATAGTATACATGTACACTGCATTAACAAAGTACATAAAGATACAAATATTTTAGTTACCTTCTTTCTCATCTTAGACATGTAGCATTGTTTAAACTCATTGTCATAGCTGAAATGGTACAAGTACACATACATGAGGTCAAAACCATGTTTGTAAGTTAAATATGAATAATGTACTGCCATTGTTCAAGTAAAATTCTGTTCTTGGTAGCTTGATTTCTTTGGTTGTTTCTCTCTAATGTGTCTACACTTGTTCAACTGCATTGTTTTACTGTGTTTGTTACAATACTGTCTCTTATATCTGCTTCAGCATAAGATTGTGCAAAGAGTAACATAAAATTCAACGGATGTTGTACAAACTCTTGTAGTTTTGTTTAGTACTTTGAAATATATGTTGCTATAATAATTTTCAATGAATAGCTTTTTTTCCAAGTGTTAACCACAATGACTTCTCAAAATATCAATTGATGTTTGTCAGTTCACACTAATGTTAGATCCATTCCAACAAATGACTGTATGAAGGTGCAAATGTTTGCATACCTATGCAAATTGCATTACTGTATGTCTCCAACACAACATTGATTGCCAATGATATCATGAATTGATTTTCTAATGATGTTAACGATTCACTATTTTGCGAGATTGAAAGTACATTTGTTATTAACTTTGACTGTTTAACTGTTTTTCTGTCGATGCTATTGAATGTTAGTACATAATTTTTATTATGCAAATAGTTTTCAAGTTAATGAAGTTCATGGAAGTGTTAATATAATGTATATTTGCAGGCCTATAATTTCAACTTATGGTGGTTGCAAATAAATTAATGTAAATTTTGCATAAATGAACTGCCAGCAATAGGTACTAGACATTACTTACAGGTCTTCAAGTGTTTCTTTAGCTCTCTCTAATGGTAGTGCATCTCTTATGGCCTCTGCAAACTTCATCAGGTTCCATTTGCATATCTCAGGCTGCCTGCCATAAGAATAGCGGCCCTGGTCATCTGAAACAGAAAGCACAAGTTAATTCAATGTGAAGCTATTACCATGAGCCATGGGGTTTAAGTAAGGAGTTGTCACAGTGCAAAAAAAAAGCAGAATTTTATAACCCTTCACAAAATAATAATTGTTCACTTTGTATAATGAAACACCACTTGTCACAAGAACACAGAAGAAAATAAAGAAATTTTTTCTTGACACTGAATAAAAAAGAGATAATAAGTAACAAAGCTAGCAAAAAACCTGGATTCAAAAATTGTTTTACTATAACTGATCAAAATTGTCCAGTTATTGTGAACCAAAAATTCCAAACCCCTCAAGCATCACACTTATCTATCCCTGCTTGAAGCCGAGCCTGTTTGTTAATAAGCTATGATGTGCTGATAGCAGGGACCAACAAGATGGAAAGAACTCTCCCTGGCTAAATCTATTCCAACCTCTCATAACACTCAGGCCCCCCCCTTAATCTAGGGTTCTGTACAAGCTAAATTATTTCTTGTGACCCGACACAAGGCCTCGGTTCCATTATACTAGCTATGTTTACATGTTAAGTGACATGTATGTGCACCTGGCAAACTTAATGCTTACTTCTTTTAAGCTGGTTAGAATTTTGCCTTCCCCATTCCAGAAGTGCAGTTTTTAAAATTATATTTTCCTAATGTTTTGCTCCCGCTCAACTTACAAATCAATAAGTAATCTAGATTATAAAATATCTATGCCACATACTGGTACCCTGTGAAGAAAGTCATTCTATTTCTCTTCCACAGAATTGGTTGAATTTAGAAGTTTGCATTTCTGCAAGCGAAAACCTTTAAAAATCTGCAGACTCAATACAACCAGTCAGATGTTTTTTTTTAACGATTTTCAAATGTGTCGTAACAAACCTGGTAATAAATGTTTAGAGTTTGTAAAAGTTTTGGTAAGAGTGTACTTTAATGTTTTTTGAACTGTGTAGTTCATCTTCAGAATAAAATGAACTTTTCAGTTCTGCTGATTTTGAGGAAAACAGAGACTTCTAACATAACAATCTAACATACCTGAGCCGTTACACACATGATCTGGATCAAAGGCATCCATGAATCCAAATGGGCCATAGTCAATTGTTAAACCCAGAACACTCATGTTATCTGTGTTCAGAACCCTGTTGCCAAAATAGACAAGCAAAATCTATATAAAGCTACTTTTTATTAAACAGGTGCTGTCCAGCTTTAGTCTATTGTCCAAGAAATAAAATTAATAATTTATATAATTTTTGAAACTGCAACAGCATCAAAATCAATTCAAAATAAGTCTGCAGACCAGTATCAAGTTTAATGTACCTCAAAAGGATTTCACATTCATAATTTATGTCTCTGGCCTTGTTTTATGATCTTTCTCCTTTAGAGATTTAGAATGCTTTAATATTTATATGGCAAAAAAACAAAATTAATTAGCTGATGCTTTAACCTAATAGAATGCTGCTCAGCATGTTTGAAAAGGCAGAAAAGTTGAGCTTGATACCTTGTTCCCAATAATTGTTGTTTGCCAACAATAATGGAAATGCTCTAAACAATAGTTATTACAACATCTTGTGTCTATTTGATACAGTTGGTTAATGATAAAAATACAGACAACCTGATACTACAAATTAAAGGACAGTATTTATGTTCTTCAAAAGTTTGAAGAGAGAACTTCATGGTACTTAATTCTATATCAGTATTTCCGTTACAAAAAAATCATTAACTGTTAAGCAGCTTCCAACCTTGATATCTTTGAAATGAACTGTATGTTTTGTTATTGAAAAAGTCCTAAAAAAACCTAAGTTGAGAATAATAATTATTTATAAGTAATGGTATCCTATCCTTGTTAATTATTTTCTGTTATCTTTGCCTGAATCGGTAACATTTTTCATTGGCCAAACTGGAGGTTTGGGCACTGAAGAGCCCTTCACTAATCTACAAGCAACTACTGCATTTTATTTTCTATAATTTTATGGTATATGAAATTTCTTATTAGGCAGTGCTAGAACATTCTAATTTTGAGTAAAAAATTTATCTAGCTCCATTACCCATGACAGAATCCAACACACTGCCATTCTGCAACAAGGGCTGCTGTTAAATAAATCACTTGTTTATAGAAAGTGAGATAACGCTCTTCAGGTACATCTGGGTTTGCTTCATAAACCTAAAACATAAAAGTACCTGATTTTGGAACAATGACAAATGAATTGATTTAACCTTTAGTGAAACACACAGTTAAAATCAACTAAAAAGATGTCTAGTATAAATACATGTATTGTTAAATTCTCCTAAATAGACATTAAAAATGTTCTATGTTACAAGTTTACAATAATTGTGTCATAGCACACACAGACTAAATGTGCCCTTTTCATCACACAAACCTGTGGGAAAAATGTCTTGATTGTATAGTCTAGCATTTGCTCTAGGATATCTGCCAGACCGACACTTGGACCTTTGCGGCCAGTCATCTGGTCCAAAGGTTTGAAGATCTCAAATGAGCCAAACCTACAATAAAACACAGGCAAAATATTTTTCAAGGAAGATGCAGGTGTGTTCACACAAGGTTTCAGGATTTGAAGCCTACAACCTTAGCATTACTGATTGAATATTGGCTGGTCAAACAAATTGGTAAAGTTTACAAGTGCCAGGGAGTGATCGATGGTGATGACAGCTCCTGATACTAATATCTAGTATTCCTTAACCCTTTAACCCCTAAGAGTGCTGAAAGATGAGTTTGTAAATTCTCCCAACTTAAGTCCATAGTATTCCTGTGAGAAGTTTGGGAGAATTTCTTAGTTCATCTTCCAGAGTTTTTGTGGATGACCAAATTTCATATATTTAGTACTAACCAGCTTGTTTTCTTTTATTTACTGTAAGGAGCATTTAGATGTTGACAAATGCCTTAGGGCTGAAAGGGTTAAAATACCTCCTTATGTACATACAATAAGGCATGTTGTAGCACTTGCAGTGGAAGTTCTGCTCTAGCTATCCACAAAGTGACAAAAACATGACCAGAGAATATGTTTAATATAAAAACAGCCTAAACGTGCCAAAACGCTTGAGGGTAACCGGTCACCTTGACCTACAGTCATGTCACCCCAGGTCAAGTTGCTCCAAAAAAATATAAACTTGTATTGATGCTCGAAATGCTGTTTTTAATCATAAACCCTTCATGATGCAGGAAAGGCTTGCAAGTAGGTGATGTCTTATGTATATCACAGAGATACCAGAACAACTAAATAAAGACACTCTTTTTAACAGTTAATTTTTCATCTTCACTGTTCCTTTTAATAAATTCTCTGGTTGAAGTTGATCAAAGGCTTTTACAGGTCTTTAGTTTTAGCCAACATCACCATGCAACAAACAACACTAAAGAATGCATTACAGTAGAATTAGAATGTCATTGACTTAGCAGGGATAAGAGAAGAGAAAACTTTTCAAACTTATTCTGATTGTCTGAAAAGATGCGCAAAATGTTTAACTTAAGGTTGGGTGACATGACTCAGATGTGGGATGATGCAACTTAGAACAACACGATGACAGATTGGGGATGGCATGCCTGTGGCGAAGAGGCATTGTATTCTCCATGAGGGATTCTCATTAAGGGTTAACACCTTCATTAACAATATTAACAATCTTAATAACAGTAACAGTATTATTATAAATGTCTTGCAACATGTAGTTGCTTAATTTATAGTACTTAGCTAGCACTTTAAAAATAGTTAACAAACAACAACAATAATTGCTTCACTTGCTTATAAAGGAGGGCTGGATTGTTCAAAGGCTGGTTTACTTTAACCTCAAGTTAAGCAAAAAATCAAGCAATTATTTCTTTTCTGAGTAGAAGTTTACAGTTCTAGTAAAATTCTGTTTAGATTTACCAAGAAAAAAGTTGTTGATTCCAAAATTTTATCTCAAATTAGTCTCTGTGTGGTTGGAAGCAATAATGTTTGTTAAATCTTTTACCCTAGGTTAGTGCTAATCAGCCTTTTAACAACTGGGCCCAGGGTAAATGTTTCCTGTGATTTTGGTATGTAATGTCAAAGCATTCACCTCAAAAATGTAGGAGCTATCCTAAGAATAATAGTTGCTCTTTCTCTTGCAGGATTTCCATCGTAGAAAATATCACGAACCACAGTTGTGTCAGAAGTTACACATGAACCAGCTGTAGGAAGAAGTATGAATAAGTTGACGAATTAAATCAAACTTGTCTGACTTTTTAAACTAATACACAAGAAAACTATAAAATCATACAATAATATGTACTGTAATTTCTCTATAGAGCCCCCTCTATCTAATGAGCCCCCTCCCTCTCTACAATGCCCCACTTGTTTGAGGCAAGACATTTTCTCTACAAAGCCCCCCTTTTTAGCAGCCCCTGCCCCTCCCCTCAACAAGAAATGATCATTCCTAGGGTGTATTACGCACAGATGTTTTTTGCCTTTGGAATTTTCTAGGTAATTTTTATAGTTTGGTAGGGCAATGCTTCCAGTGTGAAGATTTGAACAGTAATATTTTGTTTATAAACTGTTAGTTAGTCTTATTGCAAGATAGCTTATCTATGGTTGGTCTTTTTCAACACAGTTTTGTTTAGTATTATGAGACATTGGCCACTATGATAGAAACAGATAATTGTCATTCCTCGATGTGTGCAGAAAATAATTGGATGAAAGAAATTGAGGACCATGCCAATGGCGATTTGTTTCCACTGTGGAAGTTATAAGTCCCCTCCCTCTCTATTAAGTATTAAGTCCCCTACCTCCCCCTCTTTAAAGCGTTAGTTTTTTTGTCACTATTTTTGAGGCACTGTTGTTTGAAGCTAAACAAAGTTTATAAAACAATTTAAAAAAACGAATGACCAAGCTTGGTTGAATTTCCCAGCAAGCAACAAAAACATACAAAAAGTTTGACACAAACAGAAACTAATTGAACATTCAACATGGGTGGCAGAACTGGGTGGGCTGGGGGGGGGGAGGGACACAGCCACCCCCCCCCCAATAATTTTTGGTTAACCACAATAACTTTTGTATAGTTTTTTAAGATCTTATACAAACTACTAAAATTTCTACTGTGCCCCCCAATATTTTTTTGCTTCTGCTGCAGATGTTCATTGTTATTGCTTACAATTGTAGTTATTGGTTATTGAATAAGAATTTCCTACTTTCCTACTAATTTCCTTATTGGTAATATAGATACAAGATCTTTGTAGTGTTGTTGAACTTGTTATTAAAAGTTCTGTTTTATACAGACACTCCTAACCTCTGGTAGTTGGTATCCCCAGATGATACATTGCCTATAAAACAATAAAAGACATGTACATAACTTACATAGACACCAACAACTATACATAAAATTATTAATATGAAAAAGTGAGAACCTTGACCAAGGCAACTACTACAGGGGAATTATTACAAGTTGTTACTGTTAACTAAAAATGCTTAGTGTAAGTTGTAGACTAACTTTTTTGTACTTCCAAGAAAAATTAATAATCTTTAAGAGTTTAGAAATTAAGATTAAATCACAACCACTCTTACTGTTACCCATAGTTCACTTTCGACTCAGCTTTAAAAACAAATACCAGTTCTACTGGGGGCTAACCTGCGATAGATTAGTGTCCTGTTCAGGGGGAGTTAAAGACTCTCATCCGCTTAACACTACAGAAACTGGAGATAAGTGCCGACCTTATGAGCCACTTGGGCTTGAGAAAGGATTTTTTTTAGATCTATAGGAAAAGTCTTCCTTGTTTTCTTCACTTTTGGTTTTGCTTTTTCCACTGCAGCAAACAAATAAACAGAAAAATGCAATCAATTAAATATTTATTTCTGAAAAAAAAAATAAACACAGATACTTAAAAATTTTTGGTTTGTGCTTTGACATTCTTTCAACTTCAACAAGTACAACAAAAAAAGATGGAAAAACTAACATCAACCTAACTCCATGGTGGGCAGTCACAATAGGAATCGTGATACTTTTCTGGTGGGCAAAAAACTGATGCTGTTTTGAATACATAGAATTATAATGTTCACTCACTCTTTCAATCACTACCACAGATTGACAATAAAATTATTTAATACACTAAGAAAAGCTTAAGTCTGAAGACTTCTTCCGAAAGAAGCATTTTAGACAGAATTGTAATGATCACTCACTCAATCATTACCATAGATTGACAATATTTAATATAAGTCAATATAATATATTTAAGTCTAAAGAACTTTTTCCAAAGGAAGCATTTTGAACAGTAAATAAACTTATTGTTTACAAAAATTCAATTGCATTGCATTGCATTTCTCGGGGATATTTGCCTACCTATATAGACAAAAAAAATAATTCCGGAAAATTTAATACTTATAAAAATATTGCTCCTAAAAGCTTCATTCTTTATGGAATATCATACCGTAAACACTCTAACTATAAAAACCTCCTGAGGGGCTTATTTATTTTTAGACCTTCCTGGCAAGGGACTTATTAGTGGGGGGGAGGGCTTATTTAATAGGGTCAATAAAATAACATAAGCCCGGTTACCAAACACATTTAACAGCAACTAGTAAATCTGTGTTTCTCTAGAGTTATAATATGTACTTTCAAAAACTAAAACAGATTTTTTATGATCGTAGACAAAATGCATTTCCTTAAGTTTTAGCTCAATCATCTTTACGTTGGAAGGGGAGAGGAGCTTATTTAAAATTTGAAGGTCTAGATTGGGGGCTTAATAGAGAGAAAGGGGGGAGGCTTTATAAAGCATTTACTGTTTCTTTTTACCTCACTGCACAAGAACTCTCTGATACTTGATCTCAAAACCTTGCGGCCATCAGCTGTTCTTGAATAAGGAGTAAGACCAGCTCCTTTGAACTGAATTTCCCATCTGTTGCCATCCTTATTTAGGACTTCCCCCAGGTACCTAATATAAATTTGTTTTCATTTAACAGTCAGAACCCCAGTATTTCAGGTTAATTTGCACTTCAAACAAACTATTTCTCATAATCTTACCAGAAAACAAATACCTTAGTAAACACTCTGGTGTCACTAATAATCGTACGTTTATTACTTTTGAGAAAAAAAAGCACTCTATACTATTCAGGACTATATGATTATCTTGTTGAGTCACTTAAACTCCACTTTGTTAGCTGTAATTTATAACAAACTAAACAACTTTATTTTCAACAGTTAACCTATTTACAGGGTCATGCCTGACTCTTGCATAATGACAAAAATTCAATTCATACACACAGTTGTCAACCTATCTCCCAGTCTACCACATAAGGGCTCGAATCTCCCACTTACTTAGCATCTTCATATTTGACACGAGCTGCAATTTTCTACTTGTGCAAAGCAAAAATCATTGCTTGAAATTCAACAGTAATCCAGTCAAAATGCTATGAAAAAGATTACTTTTATAAAACACAAATGCTGACAGTCTTGTCGCAATGACAATTGGCATGCATTCTATACAAAATGCTAGTGAGCCAGCATGCTGGAAACCTGAAAAAAATTAAGAAGCAAGGTTGCGGTGCTTATAAGCTTTTGAACTTCAGCTACTATTAGAGCTAAATCATATGTGAAAAAGGCTCCCCTATACCTCTTACATCACCTTGTCTCCCAACCTCCCCAAAAAATTAAAGGCCACCCTAAAACAGACCCGTCGGAATGAGGGCAGCATGGGGGGGGATAGCTATGGCCCCCATTAATTTCTGGTCATTCATAATTTCCATGTAAGAATAGTTTTGAGTTTAATGCTGAATGCAATTCTATGCCATGCTCACAGCCGGGGGGGGGGGGGGGGGGGGGGGGGGGG
>JAOBAT010073379.1:0-21273 GCA_026413305.1 Hydrozoanthus tunicans | reverse complement strand
TAATACGATAATCTACTTTTCTGACCTCGACTTATCTAGAACATGTTAGAACATGTACTTCTTAGCAAAACCAGAATGTCTTGTAACACCATTCTAGATGTTGGAATTGTCCATTCTAGGTGTTGTTCCTGTCCATTCTATTGAAATTGAGCCCCAATATCGTGCCCGACAACCCTAAACAACTTTGATTTCAGCATCTCGAGAAAGTCTGGTCCGCCTTGTCAACACAAAGAAACGGTAAAGTGCCAAAAATGCCGAAGACAAGATTTGTGCGTTGTTAAAGTAAAACCTCAACGAGAGAGTACACTGTAGTGACACAACATACAAATTTGTTTGTCTGAACTCGGCTAGCCAACTGTTTCACACATAATTCAAACATTGATCAGGTATTTTACAGTCGGTATCCAAGGGGAACACACTTGTGTCTGTGTCTCGCTCATGGGGCCTGAATCCCAGCTAGTGCAATCCTCTGAAAGGTTACAATTTCGCTCCATGGCGAACAGGTGAAATTACCAATTGTACAGTCGTTGTTTTTGGACCGGATTCAGACACGAATATTATTACTGCTGTTAAAACGAATAAGTCATTTTGGCTCGTTTATGTGTTATTTGTTTTCCTTATTTGATTAGCATAGATAAAATTACAGCTCAATCTGGTTGCAATTTTAAGGGTAGCGAGTGGCAAATTTAAGAGTGTTCGACCTTTCTAAAATCCGAGTCAAGACTTTGGAAAGCAGTGAATGATCTTCAGACCGAGACTTAGACCTTGGTAAAACATATCGAGCCACTCAGAACGTCATATCTTAAGAAATAAGAGGAAAATAACCGAAATAAACGGCCAAGCCCTCGTATATCGTTTCTATTAGTAAGCTTAATAGTTAATAACTGGCCGCTATCACTATCAGTATGGTATAACAGTAGAACTGATAAATAACTTTCACCAAACTTCATATATTTCATAGTCCATTATTTTTAAATCATTTTAAAGCTGCTGCGGAGTTGGGGTAAAACAAATCAGCCATTTCATCGCCTGATGAGAGGGAGAAATATTATATAAGCCAGTGGTTTTCATGGCTGGGAAGCACCGAGCTTCGTGTGAAATAAGTGCAAGCAAAGAAACCACTGACTGTATCGACAGAACTGAAAAAAACTACAAAGGGAATACATGCGAGTAGTAAAAACGCTTTTAACGTTTTGCATAAGAACTTTTTTCACCTCCCCTGAATGATGAGATGTCAGGCACGATCGAAACGTTGGGATAATAACTGTCTTTATAAAAAAATAAAACACTTTGTTCGACCAGAGATGTGGTTTAGATATTTTTCCAAGTCATAAATGTAGCAAATACATTTTTATTTACTACGCTATATTTACTACATTTATGACTTGGAAAAGACGATAATGTACTTCTTTAAGCTGATAATTTGAATCCAAACATCGTTGGCGTCTAAATGTTTATGTTAGTAAAAACGCTTTTAACGTTTTGCATAAGAACTTTTTTCACCTCCCCTGAATGATGAGATGTCAGGCACGATCGAAACGTTGGGATAATAACTGTCTTTATAAAAAAATAAAACACTTTGTTCGACCAGAGATGTGGTTTAGATATTTTTCCAAGTCATAAATGTAGCAAATACATTTTTATTTACTACGCTATATTTACTACATTTATGACTTGGAAAAGACGATAATGTACTTCTTTAAGCTGATAATTTGAATCCAAACATCGTTGGCGTCTAAATGTTTATGTTAGTAAAAACGCTTTTAACGTTTTGCATAAGAACTTTTTTCACCTCCCCTGACTGACGAGATGTCAGGCACGATCGAAACGTTGGGATAATAACTGTCTTTATAAAAAATAAAACACGTTCGACCAGAGATGTGGTTTAGATGTTTTTCCAAGTCTTAAATGTAGCAAATACATTTTTATTTACTAAGCTACATTTACTACATTTATGACTTGGAAAAGACGACAATATACTTCTTTAAGCTAAGAATTTGAATCCAAAAATCGTTGGCGTCTAAATGTTTATCTAAACGAATTTTGTTTCATTGTTGTGTATCATTCGGCGTGGCGAAACGGACTCGATGATTGTATATGGAATATGTTTTATTACGTTCAAATTCGGGTTCGATACGAATTAATAGAGCCTTCAAACACTCACAAAATTATTTCAGTCACTGCACTCGGGCGGTCTTGTTATTCACAAATGACTAAACCAACTTTAAGAAAAGGATGATGAAAATGAGTTAATTTGTAACAAAAATTAAACTTTATCCAGCTGGCTTCAACCGGCTTGTCCGTCGAAGGAAAAGAAATGAGTAACTCGATTTTTTCTTTAGGAAATAGAATAAAAAAGTCCTTAGTTAAAATATTTAATGACAGAAGAACAGACAAAACAGCGAGGCAGTTATTAAGTTTACTCTGCATACAAACTGCGACATTACTTGTCATAATTCAGAGTTTAAAGAAAATACGTTTTTCTTAAAAACTCCAAAACATTTGCATCAAACAAAAAATCTTAAATTTGTAAACTAAATTTACATGTATGGAGTTTCCATTAGCTATGAACTGATGTCTCCAATTGTAATTTCCATAAATTTTGACATGCGAGCAATTTCTACACTCGATATGAGAACGGAAGTAACAGAATTTCGACTGCTTGTTAGAATTCCGCCTCGCGCAACTCTTTCATGAAACATTTCGATTAAAGTTTGTCAGATATATGAATTCGATTTGGTTTTTGTTTTCGTTTAAGGAAATTAATTCTTATCTATCCGCACTTTTACATGGAAGCAGATGTTAAAGCTATTGATAATACCTCTCGCGCGATAGAGAAGCAATAACGTCGAGAAACAGAAATTTTCACAACAAACAAAGGAAAAATGTATTGTAAACGAGGTAGTCCAGTTTCATAAATGCTTGCTTTACCATTGTGAAATCATGAGCGAGAAAACTATTTGATAATTTTAAAATTTTCGACAAGTATCTTAAATTTGGATCCCCCTTCTGGCTCGGGGCATTATACATGTTTCCGTTTGTAAGACTTTCGATGGTTATAGTAGAAAATTGTAGAATTCAAACAAGTTGTTTTTAAAATCATAGCCAAAGCTTTTCTTTTTCTTTCCCCAAACCAGTCACATTTAAGTTGTTTTGTGTAATTATGAATACACATTTCATGACTACAAAGTAGAAATGCCGGATCAAACACCGTAGGATTTTGAGTTTCTCGAAAAGTTTTTTTCGTAAGACGGAACAAATAATTTCTGAAAGCAAGCTTCGAAAACTCGTTTTGCCAGAGCTTAGCTTCGCTCTTTTTACAAAATTAAGTCATTTATCAATCTATAAATCGTAAATCGTTGACTGGTTACCTTATTAAAGAAAATAAATTGCTTCAAAGGGAAAGTAAAGTTCATCTTACCTTGTTCACCACAACCGACTTGTGCAAGCGTTAAAGCTTAGCTTTTCATTTATAACTGCTCGCGTTTTTCTAAAAGCTTTGTTCGTCCGCTACGCTACACCAGAGAGGCAAAAACATTGTCTGTTGCCAAAGGCAAAATCGAACTACAGCGACCGCCAAATGCGATAAACGTAGCGCGCAGCAATTTTTGTCAAGTTGTTTTAACGACCAATCGTTTGGCAAAGCTAGACGCCATTAATCGCCAGGATAATATTACGTTGACAGGAAACAGCTGTTTGGCTATCGGGCTCAAAGCTCGCTCAGAGTTGCTGAAAATGGCGTAGTTCTCACCTGCTGATTTATTGTAAGCCTTTTCAAAGAAAACCTCTATGATTTAAACCATCGCGTCGATGGTTTCGCGTTTTAAACAGCAGAGGAAAAGAGAAAAAGTTTATTCCCAAGGTAATGCTTCAAAGAGATTAACAATTTAATGTGTACATATTTTTCTTGGGTGCTATGACGGCAATTCGAGTGCTTAGATCATGTTGAAAAGAACGTGCGTAAAAAGATCTGGGAGAGTTGACTTACCTACACAAGGCTAAAGACCCAGAAAAGCACAATCTCTACCAGTAAACAATTGTGAGGTCTTTCCCGGAATTTAACATTCCAGTTTCATTTCCTGTCCGCTTGCAATGTTCCCTATTTACATGGGCGGAGGAAGCAAAAAGCTACAAGTGCCAAAGGTGCGAGCTTTTTAGGGAGGTACGGGGGCATGCTCGGAAAGTTCTGCAATTTCGAACTTCTGAGAGCGCCGGAAATGCGATATTTTTATCAGTCCAAGCAAAAATTTTTCCATTTTTTTATAGTCAAGTCTGTTTTCTTCGGCAAAACCATTGATCGGGCCCGGCGCCGAATTACATTCTACAGGCGTTTCACATAGGATGACTCGTTTAAGGCATACAAAATAACAGCATCTTTTAGAGTCTTACGTGGAGATTACCCTCAAAAAGTATACGTTTAGGGTGCATGGAAAAAAAAAATTCATGAAAAATTATATCATAAACGCCGCAAGTTCGCGCAACCACAGAGACAGTTTCTTGAAATTTCTTTAACAATTTTTTTATAATATTCGAAAGTTAAGTGATTTACAAATAACGTCTTTGTTTTAGCTAGTCCCTGCTGCGGATATCTAAAATATTAACTCAGCCAGTTACGGATGGGCTTATCTTGAACGTATCTCATAGATTGTGTTACTAAGAGACGTAACTACGGTACATAACATTGACTTTACTTGGCTACAAAGTTAACAAGAAATTTAAGAATAACAAAGGAAGATTTTCGCTGTTTACACTTATTCGTACAAGTCTTCGTCACACCTAATCGATCAATCTATCAGGTTTTTCTCTATAAACAATAAATCTGATTCGATTATCTGTTATTTCAAAATTTCGATCTCTTAGACAAACGTCCAAAATCACCCCGTATTTGAAAGATTGTGTGAGTTTAATTTACTCAATCGTGTTGACCTCATATGAATTCATTAACATTTGAATAACTGCAATCCTACTATGGCAACAGAGAGAATGGGCGAGTTTCCGCTGACGTCAATGCTTACACAACTATTGTGAACTACTAAACTTGGGAGAGTTGACTTACCTACACAAGGCTAAAGACCCAGGCAGGCACAATCACTACCTGTAAATAATTATGAGGTCTTTCCCGGAACTTTACATTCTAGTTTCATTTCTTGTCTTCTTGCGATGTTTCCTATTTGCATGGGCAGAGGAAGCAGCTGACGTCAATGCTTACATTCTGCCTCACTAACATGCAACTTAAGAGCAAGTCTTTGTAAAAAGCGACCGATCGCTTTTGGTGTCTGAAAAAATTATCTTTTATATTATGTTGGAAGATTACATAACAATTGTGAACAACTAAAGTCGGGTTAGTTTGTTTCAAAACGCAAAAATAGGCAGTCGGCGACTGCATCTGGCTCCTGCTTTTGTTGTTTTGGAATATCCGGCTTGGCTTGGATTTTTTATTCTAAAGGTTGTTTTTGACCGGTTTTGCGAAAAAGCGGGTACCGCGTACACCATGGATACCGGTGCGGATACCGCGGACACCATGGAAACCGGCGCGGATACCGCGGACACCATGGAAACCGGCGCGGATACCGCGGCCACCATGGATACCCGCGCGGATACCAAGAACACCATGGATATCCGCGCGGATACCAAGGACACCATGGATATCCGCGCGGATACCAAGGACACCATGGATACCGGTGCGGATACCAAGGACACCACGGATACCCGCGCTGATACCAAGGACACCATTGATACCGGTGCGGATACCAAGGACACCATGGATACCCGCGCGGATACCAAGGACATCATGGATACCCGCGCGGATACCAAGGACACCATGGATACCACAGGAGGCCCAATGTGATGTCTGTAAAACATTTTTGTACGTTGAAAAAACACTATCCAAATCCTGTCCGAAAAATCTGTCCGACTTTAGTAGTTCAAATAGTTGTGTAATCTTCCAACAAAAAATCAAGGATAATTTTTTCGAACGCCAAATCGACTGATCGACTGCCTCTTAAGTCGTAGAAAGAACTGAGATAAGCAACAACTGACTTTAAAACTTGAGAACGCTTATCAAAAGTAATAAATGACCGAGCTATCGTCTAGTTTCAAAAAAGAAATTACCATTCAAAAAATGCAAAACAGCTGTAGGCAAGATAACGAACCATACATTCTTTGTAAAATTTCCAACTTTAAAAACCATATCTCGGAAATATTACTCAACATATCGATCTCAAATTTCTAGAGAAATTTTGTTATGCAGAAACACTTCACTATTCAGAAGCTTTGTTTCTGTAGCTGAATTAGAAAGAAGAGTGTGTATGTTAACGAAGCAAAATATGTGAACAAAAACCTGCCTATATTCATCATTCTAAAAGGCCAACTAGCAGAAACACAATGTATACAAACTGAGAACAAGGTGGTACCTTAAAACATGAAATTTTGGTGAGACGTCAACTTGGCGATTTTGAAAAAGCCATATTTAG
Organism: Hydrozoanthus tunicans; assembly: GCA_026413305.1. Lineage (NCBI taxonomy): Eukaryota > Metazoa > Cnidaria > Anthozoa > Zoantharia > Hydrozoanthidae > Hydrozoanthus > Hydrozoanthus tunicans. The sequence continues at coordinate 14,800 of JAOBAT010073379.1, read as the reverse complement.
CGACACTTTGACGTATTTTTTGCAAATTTTTGACATTAACATAAAAGGACGACGATTAGATTGGCCGAAAATTAACAACTTAAGTAAAGGCTGAGACTTGGGCTCGACAGCCTTTTTTCTATCGTTTCGATCAGTTTAACTTAACAACACAGAAATGAATAACAAACGATTTGCAGTTTAGAACCACTCGAAATCGTCACAGGATGATTCGGCAAATTAATTCGATCAAATTTGCTTGACAATACATGCATGTATTGCAAAACCTAAGGTCTAGTTTTTCTGCAATTTAAACCACAAATTGAAATATGAACAAGTTTTAAATGGGGCTTGAATTGCAAAAAAAAAACATTAAGACTGACAATGAGCCTCGGTCATATGCAAAAGAAGCGTGTACAAATTTTCCGCTTGAAGTTACGGTCGGTACTTGATCGAGTTTAACTAATGAAGTAATTTTGATATTGGTATTTTTATAGCTTTTTAAGGCTTTTCCAACACTTCTATTTAACTGAAGATGGATAAGGGTGCTTACCTGACCATTTTGAGCCCGTGAAATAAGCTTTCGAAATTGTGCATTCAGTGCGAATAAAATTCAAAACATACGACGGCGAGTTGTGATGTCACATGGTTTGAAAGGACTCCAAGCTGTTTTTTATTAGCATTTACAGCGAACTAGTAAGTTTTTTGCTCAAACACTGGGCAACCAGTCATGCAAACCTCGCCATAATCTTATGTAATTCACCGGGAAAGTAAAATTTCAAATCACGCGACATCACATAACTAATGATTCAAAAAGTTTTCACCACTTTGACGCTAAAACAACCATTTTGTCTTCGTAAATTCTCCACGAAATTTATTCTAAAAACCGACAAAAGTTTCTAAGCGGAAGTTATACGGGTCAAACTTTAATTTTAGATATCTTAAACTAGGTCAAAGATTTCGCTTCAGTAGCGCTTATACAAACCCTAATATCGAACCTAGAAGCGTATGTTCGTTACCCTTTTCAAGATATATAAAAAAAAACTGCCAACGGCTATGAAATGTTGTGCAAAGCTCTTAGTAAAACTACATCACTTCTATAAATATATTGACTCAACACACTCTCCGCATTGACTTAGGCGCCGTCTTAATTTTGGTCTGAGGCTAAATGTACACAAATTAATATTTTGAGGCTTTCAGCCCTGCTCAAGTGTTCTTAAACATGGTTGCACACATACGTACATAATCTTTATTTTGGTTTTTTGTCAGTTAAAAGACAGGATATAAAAGGTTCTGTTTTTACACTTTCACGTAGGGAGTTCCAAATATTTAATTAAATCTATATGTAGTAGTCTTCAGAGTTGCTAGTTTAAGAATATTTGTTCCTCTAAGTGAATAATTACCGGTCCTAGGATTTCATACACAGAGGGTAACAATTGTAACGAACGCATTTGAAGACAGATGTAAGCTTATTGCATATTCGCTGATTAAATTAAGAGAGATTGTTCCAGATTTTTTGAAACGTTCATTATAATTTGAGTTTCAGTCGTTACCGAAATATTGCCCAAAGTACACGCTTGTTGGGGCTCTCTAACTTGTTAGCATTTCTGGAGCTACAAAAGTGCCAAACTGTACAATATTGGAAATGGGGAAGAATAAAGGCCTTGTATAATTTAAGCATAACTTAATTCCCAATTATAAAATTTAAGCATAATTCATAGTATTCGGTTTCCATTTGTACAAACCAACCAGAAATAGAAATATGCTCTACTGAATTTGCCGCTACCATGACTAGTAAAAAGAAATATGATGATAAATAAAAACTGACATTTAAAACAAAATTATACGTATGTACAAGGTGATGTTGAACTGAAGAAAATTTTACGAGAAAAAACATATTTCTGCAATCGTGTGCAGTATCCAACAAAAATTCTTCGCCATTCCTCAGTCACATTCTTAGAACGTTCTTAAATTTTGAACACTTTTCAGCCTCGTGTTGGTATAGAGTGTAGGTTACCGGACTTATGGAACAAACCGGACAAAAATCGAAGAACACATAGAAACAGATAAAAAACAGAGAAGATGGACGCATCGCCATAGTTGGAATCCATAAGGGAAACGAAAGAGAGAGCGCCCCAACACAAAGCTAGAGGAAAACACGCATGGCAGAGCAGAAAGCGAAAAACATCGCATGGACAGAATGCAAGAGAAGGACAAAGAACAGGAAAAGGTGGACTGCACTAGTAGAAGACCTATTTTCAAGTTTGGAACGAAGAGAACAAAGAGAGAGCGAAGTTGCCGAAACGTCAATCACTTTCAAGACTAGACGATCATAATCCAACCTCTTATGAGATTATTTCTGGCTCAAACCGTTCACGATAATATATCACCCATCTATATTAGGAGCTGCTTGTTTAATCTCTGAAATCTGCCTCGTACGACAAAAATTGACACTCGTACTTTTAGACTGGTTTGGGATGACATTTTGTGCAGTTTTGGTGGCAACAGAGAACCAAGAATTGATAAATCCTTCAGGGAACACATAGAATAAGTTTCTAAGGCTTTTGGAACTTCGGTATTTCATTAGCATTAAAGGAAAGTGAAACTAGTATTTTTGTCAATCTTTTACTGTTTATAGACAGTACTTCATGTAACAGCATTTCCGCACTTTACATGCCAGGAAATATCATAAATATACATATATGTATATGTGTTGAACGGTTGCACGCAACTGCTACAAAAGGTCAACTTCTCGAAATTTTCAAAAACAAATTAGGTAAGATTTGAACACTTAAAGATTTCACAGCTGTACAAAAAGGGGCCTGCACAAACTTTTAAAGAGCAAATTTAAACTTTAAAAAACAATCACGAAAATGTTCTACCAGCGTCCGTTCAGCACATCGACCATAAGCCGCAAAACTGACAACAATATCTGTAGTTTCCACTCATGTTGTATTGTCTTGCCATGCCAAAAATATGATGTAGTGCTCATTAGAATATTATGCGTGTCTTGCCAATAAAAATCGTATCCTAAAAACCATAAGCATCAACACATGACAGGATCAAGTTACACTGGTCTCCAAACTTTATTGACTTCTTACGGCAGAATGACAAAACGGAGACCCGTGGCATTGTCGCACAGGCTTACCAAGATTGAGAAAATGTGTTTATTCTTGATGTTCAACATAGCAGGCTTACAATCAATACTTTGTGATAAACAGTACTGTAAATCACCTTGTCAGCCCGATCAAAAAACATCAACAATGACGATGCATTGTACCATTTCTGAAAGTAGTAAGTGTGTTGTGGATTTAAAAGACCTTATGAAAGCTACTGAAACGGCCTCAGAGTTGCGGATGAACTTCCTATGCCAAACAGAATACGATGTCCTTTTTCGAGATTCCAGAGCAGTTACTGACGACAAGAAGAGCGTATTTCCACCAGATGCTTTTCTGCATTTCGAAGGTGGGTGTCGAGTATCGCTAGATACCCTTGTAGCATTTACTCGAGTCGCAAAGCTAAAGCAAATTATCGTGGATAGAGGAGCATATGTAACTGATAAGCATGTGTTTCCCAGAATAACTGAGAAGATACCCAAAGGTTTTCAACACGTACAAGAGTTTACTGTAACAAACACTGACCCTAAAGTGTCCGGCTTTCCAAAGATATTTACAGAATTTAAGTGGAATGGATTGAAGTCTCTTTCGTTGTCAAATCTAAGAATTCGAGAACTGCCACAGAACCTCAGCAACACGCTACCAAACTTGGTCAAACTCAGTCTGAGAAGAAATCTCTTGATAAAGCCGCCTATTGAGTTTCCATGGTACGGACATTTTAGCGACCACGTCTGTATTCACCTCTCCCACAACGAGATTCAATCCATGCCATCATTCGAATTTAAATCAATCTCGGACGAGATTAATTTAGAGGGAAATTACATTTCTCGCATCAGTGAAAAGATCTTCCAACAATCAAGCCTTGTAAAAAAGATCTCTCTCGGCATTAATAAGCTGTCAAATCTTCCTGCAAAAACTTTCCTTAATCTGCGCAGCTTGAGAAGCCTCTCTTTGAAGCAAAACTATATTTTAGAACTTCACAATGGTACGTTTAAAGATTTAGAAAATCTCGAGTACCTGAACCTGAACAACAATCTACTTAAAACAATTCCAATGGGTTTGTTCCTCAAGTTGAAAAGTTTACGAGTTCTTTACTTGAATAACAACAGAATTAGAATCATTGAGCCGTATTCTCTCCCAGAAAATGCTGATTTTTTAACAGAAATATACTTGAAGTATAACCAACTCAAGAATATTCCACGTCAAGTCTTTCGACCAGGATTTGTTGGCCTTCGTGGACCGACTGTGGATCTTTCCTACAATTCTATTTCAAGTTCGGAGTTCATTAAAGCACTCAATTTTCTAAACTTTGACTTACCCGATGAAACAATATCAGAAATTAAGAAAAACGAGAAACGTGGAAAAGTTATTAACCCTGTGCTGATAAACTTAGCTGGAAACATGATCACCGGGTTATACTGGCCTAGCACAACTGTTGGTCAGTTCAAGCATTTGTTAATGGAGATCTTTCAGTTTGACTTATCGTCCAACCCATTACACTGCGACTGTGCCGCATTCCCTCTTGCTCAGGAGCTGAACAAGACTCTTAAAACACAACCACATCATTCGCAGCTTTCAAGACAAGCGATAAACTATTATTGGAAATGCAAGTTCCCAGCCTTTCTTAGAGGATATGGAATTCTCGAAGTGCCGCGCAGCGAGTTCAAATGTACACATGGAATAGACCATTGCCCTCCGCCCTGTAAGTGCTCAAAACGGGGCATTGATGCCATGGTAACTGTTGACTGTACGGGACAACAAATTAAATGGATGCCACTGCGCATGCCCATGGGAAAGAGGCTGACGCTATTCATGCAGAACAATTCCATCATCAGCGTGGAACCAAGGACTTACTTTAAGCGAGTACAAAGCTTGCGTCTCAGCTTCAACAAAATTACCAAAATCCAACCGGATGTTTTTAGTAATATGGCAAATGGTATAGAACTGTATTTGGATAATAATTTGCTACGAGAGTTACCGAGAACGATTTCCAATGTGCGGTTTAACCGTATATCTCTGAGTAACAACCTTCTGCCCTGTAACTGCAACACTACGTGGATTAAGTATTGGCTTCAACAAAGCAGCGCATTCGTTGTTGACAAGGAAAAGATTCGTTGTGCTTCTGGTATGGATAAAGGGCAACCCATTCTGTTTGTCTCTGTGGAAAAATTTGTCTGCCACAAAGACAGCTTCAACAATACAAAATCTGTCCCACCGATAATCATTCGAAGAGATCTCTCCATTTCCCAACTAGCAGCTTATATCTGTGTTGGGTTATTGTTAGCTGCTCTATTGCTCTTAATCTTGATATTCAAATTCCGCCGTGAAATAAAACTCCTTCTTTTTGCTCATTTTCATCTTCACCCGTTCGACCGTATTGACAACGATCAGTGCAACAGGAAAGCCTATGACGCTTTCGTATCTTATAGTAAACACGACGAAGGGTGGGTCAACGACGTTCTGAAACAAAGACTGGAGAACAACGAGCCTCCGTACAAACTTTGCATTCATTACCGCGACTTTACGGTTGGTGCGTCTATTCAGGAGAACATTCTCGGTAGTGTTCGCGAAAGCAGTCGCACTATTCTAGTTCTCTCGCGTAACTTTATCCGGAGTGAGTGGTGTATGCTAGAGTTCAGAGCTGCACACCACAAGGTGCTGCAAAACCGCGCTATTTACTTGATCATCATCCAACTGGATGACATCAACATCGACGAGCTCGATGATGAATTGAAACTGTACATGCACACTAACACTTACCTGAAAGCGAACGACAAGTGGTTCTGGAAAAAACTATTTTATAGTTTACCACCGGTGGCCCGAGCCTAGGAAGGTTTGCTACAGGTGGACCAAGCCTAGGAAGGTTTACCACAGGTGGCCTGAGCCTAGGAAGATTTACCACAGGTGGCCCAATTCTAGGAAGATTTGTCACAGGTGGTCCAAGCCTAGGAAGTTTAGCCACAGGTGGTCCGAGTCTTGGTTGGTTTGCCACAGGTCGTCCGAACCTAGGAAGGTTTACCATAGATGGTTCGAGCCATAGAAGGATTTGCCACAGGTGGCCCAAGCCTAGGAGAGTTTGCCACAGGTGGCCCAAGCCTTGGAAGTTTAACCACAGGTGGTCCCGAGCCCAGGAAGGTTTAACACTGGTGGCCCAAGCCTTGGTTGGTTAGCTACAGGTGGTCGGAGCCTAGGAAGTTACGTACACGTTTCAGACGATTGGCTTTATTTCATATTTCTAAACATTACATTCTGCAAAGATGTCGTACACTATCAACTCTAAGTTACTGTAGTTTCTTTCCATGTTTTCACCTTTATGTTCTATCCAACGCTAAGTGCTTTAAATATGCAAAGGTTAACAGTTCCAGACAAAATTTCCTTTCGTAATTGATCACATCAATGAGGAATGCCACAACATATTGAAAACTGCTAATGATGAAAACAAAATCTCTTAAACTGACAATAAGAAAAAGTGTAGGTTCTAGTTAGGAACATCTATCGATGGCATAGATACATGTTCGATTATTTTCAATTTTCTCATTACGAAAAGACCTGTTATTATGAGTTATGTAAGAAGAAGTTAAATGTTGACAAAATGACCGCAGCTGAAAAGGTTAGAAGAAAAATCATCAAATAGGTAAAAAAATACAGCAACATATGTAACCAAACAGTAATACTAATACAGTTTCGAAACCGGATCAAACTCAAACACCAAGCCAAAAAGCTTTATTTGTTTTGTCCAGTTATGAGAATGCGAAATTATGTAATTGAATAAGTCGCTTGTACTATGGCGTCAACATACTACAACTACCAGTTTTCTTTTGTTGTTCAGATGCAAAAATTCCTCTGAGAACGTTCAAACAGTTGGTGAGATTTATTGGACAAAAGAGACGTTGCAAGACTCTCTGGTAGTTGTATTAACACACAGTAGTGCACTTAACCTATTTCCATCCGGATCATCTTAGATTAGCACAATTCACTAATGACGTCGAGAATCAGACAAACAAACCAGTTATCATAAAATCGAGAGTTTGCTTATGTAGTGTTTTGAACCGACCAAAATATTTAGAATTCAACAAGATAATCGATTCTTGTATTTACAAGATCACTACGTTGTCTATACACCTTTTTGTCAAGCATGCTTCTGTTTTTCTATTTCAAGTAATAGTGTACAACGATATGAAACATCGATTTGTTTGTACTCCACAAGAAAGAGGGTTATATGGTATTTCAGAATTCTGTCAAGAAAGGCCTTTTGTAACGGAAACAACGCCTCTTCTCGAATGTTCTCGACCAGTTCTGTAGCTATCTTAATCAAACTTCTCAGACCTATATCAGTAACAATATCTTCGAACAAACATCTTCAGAAAGAACGAGCAGATTTTTCACAATAAAACGTAATTACGCACAAAATAACATTACCTACACAATATCACACAATTGCGGGCGGACTTCACGTAAAATATTTGAGCTGTGGAAAGCAACTGAAGCGAAAATGAAAGTTGTTATATTGCAATAACACGTATTGGAGTTGATGTATATTTGACCCACTGATTGCATTGCTTTCAATTTAACAAAACACTTAAACCTATGGCTTTGCTTTCAAAGATTGTGCATGTCACACGGGCTTGCAGCTAATGCTATTTAATTTTACATTCTTGTGTCAGACAATCACAACTAAGAAAACAAGCAAAGCTACTTATTGAATAGGGCTTCATTAGATTTGAAACAAGGCACTTGGGTCAAATACATCAACTCCAATATCTGCAATCAAATACCACAGCATTCAGATTGCCGGGTTAAAAAGTGACTTTGTTTACCGGCCGTGCTTTTCTAGAACTCAAATAAAGCCATTCAAGAGTAACGTTTCGAACGTCAATCCTCTTCAGAACAAGTGTCTTAACCTGAGTCTCGTAACTCGTAAGCAATATCCGGTTGTCGCCCATTCATATCAATGCGTCATTAACTTGACGTGCATTAGAATACTCGAGATTAACTCACTAACAAAAACATGTCCATTCCACTCAAATCTAAAAAATAAAAATAATTATGAAAACTGAGTTAAAAACCATAAAAAATCTCACTCTAATAAAGCAAAAAGTGTTTATCTAGATTTTTTCTTTTTTTCTTTTGTTCTACAGGTTTTATTTTTGTAAGAATAGTCTTATAAGATCGAGGCTTAGATTGGCCAAAATTTAAGAACAATTTAAGAATAAGCTGTGGCTCAGTTATGCAATGCTTTCTCGTAGAATACCGCAGAGAAAGAAGAACTTTGCTCTCAGTGCCGTAAACATGTTACCATCTGGTTCCTCGTAGAATTTTCTGTTTTTGAAAACTTTGAAAGCACTCGTGAAATTAATTCTACTCTTGTAGAGAAAAAAGTAGAAAAAGTCTCAGTATTGCAAGAGTGGAAAATAATGAAAAAAATAGATAAAAATACATTGTTTTTTACATACAGGAACCATAGAAACAACAAAAGCACATGAAAATGCCGACTTATATCAGAAGTGTTTTTGCTGAAAATCATAAGGGAAATTATTCCCCTTATCAAGAAGAATTATTTCCGTTATCTTCCTTTACTTCCCTTATGCTCCTCGATGTTATCTTGGTTGGCCACATAAAGAAACTATTATAGTTTAATTTTCAAGCTTACAATAACAGAAAACTAATAGCCCTGGAGGGGGTATTTGTATCAATCATATCTCAAAAGTTAACATCGGCACACCCTTTTTTGTTTCGTTTTTGCTGTTTACATATAATGATTGACAAATGAGGAAAGTATGAAAAAATCTCGGTGTAGGTTCTATTTCAATGGAATGACCTTAAATATTTACTTTAACTTACAAATCAAATATAAGTCGTCTGTTGGCACATACAACCAAGGGAAAACTGTTTAAAATATCATAACTACAATATCAAAAGTTCCACGAGATAAAACAACCTTAACTCCTTATAAAAGTAGTATATAAAAAATATTAGCTTCATCTAAACTTTTGTTGCGTTAAAATTACAAAATATTAAGATTCTAAATGTTAAATTTATTTCTTCAAAACCAAAACGCTTTTCAACTAAAAATCAGTCATCTCTTTAGTCGCACTGTATTGTAAATTTATCTTTCATAACGAACTTATCTCAAATATTTGGTTGTATTGTTCACAGTTTTTTGCAGCAACTAGACCGAAAACTTCTTTTTAGGCGCTCATTGGCCGAATGCAGCGTAACGCACGTATCGTCACACAATCCGATTTTGGTAACGCACGTATCGTCACACAACCCGACCGTCATAACGCACGCATCGTCACACAACTCGCCCGTCATAAGGCACGTATCGTTACACAACTCGCCCGTCATAACGCACGTATCGTTACACAACTCGCCCGTCATAACGCACGTATCGTTACACAACTCGCCAGTCATAACGCACGTATCGTTACACAACTCGCCCGTCATAACGCACGTATCGTCACACAACTCGCCCGTCATAACGCACGTATCGTCACACAACTCACCCGTCATAACGCAAGTATCGCTACACAACTCGCCCGTCATAACGCACGTATCGTTACACAACTCGCCCGTCATAACGCACGTATCGTCACACAACTCGCCCGTAATAACGCACGTATCGTTACACAACTCGCCCGTAATAACGCACGTATCGTTACACAACTCGCCCGTTGTTGATGAAGTCAAAGACTTATTTTTTACCATCGCTTTTGTAGCAAAGCTCTGTATCGAGTGAAGAACACGAGAGTACCAGGGAGCAAATAAACACCATTTGTTCTTTAGTTTGGAATTGATCTTTCGTTTCTAGCAGACTGTTTGATATCGAGCCAATTATACCAGTCCTTTTAAGAATTACATTGTGTTGTTCGCCATATCAATAATAATGATAGTAATTCACAGTAATAACAGTGATGAGGATACATTTGCAGCCGGTTAACTTAAATAAACTATAGTCCTATATGTCAGTTTAATACATAGAAAAGTGTTTTTACTACTATCGAAGAACCTCTGTTAGTTCTTAAGATTTTGCCACATGATAGATTCAAAAGAGAATACAAATTAGTTCTTCTTGATAATCAGTAACTATAACCATGAAAAATTGCAAACACCTTTCTTCGACAACTCACTCACTGTTATACTTTTTTCTTTGATTCCATTCCTGAAATTATATCTATCATTGATTACTGTTCTTTTCTACTTGCTACTAATTAATCTATTTTGGCTCCCTATTAGAATAACTTATCGTTGACTAACTTCTTTTCCTGTCAAATTTAAGTAACTGCGGTAGTGGCTAACTCGAAAGCTTTTGCTACTTTAGCACATTCACGACACAATTTATTTGCTCAAACACTGTTCATTTTTTTCTCTGACGTCTTATGTCTTTTATTAGATTTTGTTATTATTGTAAAGAGTGCAAATTAAAACTGAAATCTGAATTGAAAAACATAAAAATTAAAAGAAAATAACGATAATAAAAAAGTTAATAATAACTGATTAAATACATACAGGTACATAAAAATGAAAAAAAAAATCGTATGGTAGAGTGCTCATTAAATAAATACGACCTTGATTAGTGCTACTTTCGGTAGCAGTTGTAACCGACACTTACCCTGATAATAGAATGATTACTTATTTTCCGGACTGTACTATAACCAGCGGGTTGACTGTTAATTTTGCCTTATATTGGAGAAGGTGCAGGTAATCTACCGGTGCGGGTTATCTGTTAAATTCTGAAATTGATCTGGCTACAAGAAGAAAACGTTCTGCTAAATTTCTACAGTATCTACACTTTGTTTTTAATCCGGTCATCATTCAATTATTTTTTCGACCCACTGTTGTCACTTAAATTGTCCTTGCTATCTGAAACAAATCTAAAATATTGTCAACGTTGTCAAGAGAGTTGACTACACGGGTTATCTGTTGTTTTTTGTTTCTCGCAGTCATAAATTAGTGGGGGTGCGGGTTAACTGCAGTGCTGGAGTGTACGGGTCCCGGAAAATACGGTACTATATCATTCAAACAATTACCTATTATTTGCATTGCAAATAGCTCCCTTTAAATTTTCGCGCATAACTTATATATTGTCTGCGTTTTAGTTCAGTAAGCCAGTCACCTGGTGAGTGTTACAGCAATGCTACAAGAAACTACGTTAAAATGACAATAACTGCTGAATTTCGCACTTGGTGCCACATTCAAACCGATTACGCTCGTATAGTCAAACTGATTCGGTTCTTTCGAGGAAATGTTAAAATCTTTCTGAGATCAAAGATAGAGGTTGACGCAGCTCACTTTAGTTGGACCTAAAGTAACACCTGAGACCTCGAACAAAGAACGTATTTCGTGTTGGCCTTGGGGTAGCGAGATTGTACCAGAATTATTAGGCGTGGGAACAAGGCTTTAAATATCTCTCTTGAGTCCTTGTTGTTGTCACGGTTAAAGCAACCCAACGGCGGTTTAGGCTGGCTAAACTGGCACGAACTAAACGGTGACAAAAATCTTTTTTCTATTGTGCAACTGAATTATGATATTCAACGTTTTTAATTGCACATTTTCTGACCTTTTAACGTTTTTACAAACTAATAATAAAAGGCAAAACAGGCCTGCTGCGAGCCAGCTGTGTTACTCTGATTAAGCCAATCGGCTATTCTGGAAAGCTCGTTGGTTAATTTTCGCTCTGTTTATTGGGAGTAGCTATATCAGAAGTCTCGATCGTTCCTTTTGTGGCGACGTTGTGTCGCTATAGCAACAAATGCACATTAATAAGTAGTCACGGCTGGCCGGCTTGTGTGTTGTATGTTGTGATAGATACCACACAGATTTTAACACAGAACCGGTGAAAAGGTTTATCACAACTAACGCCGCACAAATTCGAATGACAAGTTTTTAAACTTGTAAATTCTATTGAAGAACTACATGTACATCGCTTTATATTTCTACCTACTTTTCATTAAGAAGCATTTTCGAAAATAATCTTCAAAGCGGACACAGTTCGGTAGCTGACGACTGAAGCCCAACGGAATAATAATAACGATATTTGAATTACAACTTGCACAGACTCGTATTTTGATCAGTGCCGTTTAAGAACTCGTTTGCCAATCCACACGGAGTGGTCGAATCGCAATCACAGCTATGGCTATAACTGAAGTGTACCGACCGAATTGCACAGTAAAATACGACTCATGTTCCAAACAGGCGGCTGGAACGCTCTTTTTACCGATAATGGATGAAAGTAGCTGGAATGAAGGCTTTCGAGTGTTTCTCTATCTCCTTGGCCTCTTGTGGTGTTTTATGGGAGTAGCTATAATCGCAGATCTCTTCATGTGCGCAATCGAAACCATCACAAGCAAGACAAAGAAAGTGAAGGTCCCCCGACAAGACAGTTCCGAAATCGAGGAGGTAGAAATCAGGGTATGGAACGATACCGTGGCAAACCTTACGTTGATGGCGCTAGGTTCGTCGGCCCCTGAAATTCTTCTCTCGATCATCGAGATCGTCATTACCAACAAATTTAAGGCGGGAGAACTTGGTCCGAGCACTATAGTGGGTTCCGCGGCGTTCAATCTCTTAGTGATTACTGGAGTTTGCGTTATGGTAATCCCTACTAACAGCATCAGGAGAGTAAAAGCCATTAAAGTGTTTGCCATAACTTCAACGTTCTCTGTTCTAGCGTACATTTGGCTTTACATAGCTCTAAGCGTCAACACACCAGATGTCATCGACCTTTGGGAGGCAATCTTGACATTTCTAATGTTTCCTATCCTTGTTGTGATCGCATACATTGCTGATAAAGAGTATGGATGCGGTGGCAAGAATGTCAGGCCAGAGGACACTGGAGCTCTAGAGCTGGGTAAGCTAAATATTATAAGCTGTCAGTTGACTAAAAACCAGTCAAGGTCGAAAACTTTGTGACGAGAGAGTAAACTCATTTTTTAAGTGTGTGTGCATTTTCGTTTTTTATTTTTATGGAGTTTACAAACAACGCAGCATTCTTAATTAGCATATTCCTGCCTTTAGAAAAGTTTTAATTTCTTCCCGCAGGTATCTTAAGTGAAAAATGGGTGTTGTTCTAAATACTGTCGTTTCATGATATTTTTAAAATAAGTTTGGAAATGTCTGAACTGGTGTAGAAGCGAGATATTCGTTTGGGTTTTGAATTGTTTAATATCTAGCTGGCCGCAACTTCTAACTTCTGTAATTTGGTATCCACAACTATCTAGAAATATGTTTTGAAAGCATGTCACACTTCAGTAGCTTAACATGTTCATTTTTAATTTCGTTATTAAAAAACATTTTAAACATAAATAACTTGGTTTTTACTTCTTATCTCAGGAAATATGAGAGAATACTCGACTTTTAAATACACGAAACAAAGTCTACTAATGGTTCATTTAAGAAATAAAAACGTTTTTATAGGCATGTTTTTTTTCTAAATTTGCTCTAAATAACTCGAGGTTAAACGGTTTTTAAAATCTAGGTCTTACATGACATTATGCTAATCATAAACGAAACTATAAATAGAGTTTTTGCTTTTAAACTTGATTAAAAATCTTAAAAGTATGATGCTTGATTTAACCACTAACAAACTCACAACTCAAGCAAAGTTGATATTTAAAGATGATTGTTAAAGAACGAGTCTGTCAGTTCCAAATGATTGGAAAAACTTCATTATTTATTTCATTGTGCTGGAGATTTACCTTCATTGTGTTCTAAAGAACCTAATCAGAGTTAATCCAAATGACTGCCTTGGAAAGCTTTAATAGTAATTTCAGTTAATACTTGAAAACATCCTTAATCACTGCTATTTCAGTCTTTTAGTTTAATTTTCAGTTTTGCAAGTCTATTTTGAAGAGCCAATATATAAAAATCAGTTTTAACAAAAATTTTGCAAGCAATTTATTAATGTTTATCAGCTTCAAATAGTAAAAGCATTAAGTTTGGTTTTTGATTTGTGATGCAAGATACTGTGACTCGAGAGCGAGCTACCATTCCTTGGAAAAACAGGGTCTTCAGAATCGATTTTTAAAACACATGCTATCATTGATATAGAATGACCAAATGGTTTTCACAAACCAATTGCTTCAGGACTTTAAGCATTAAATTCATAAATAAGAATTAACTGTGTGACAATTTCATTTTTAACCCTTTAATCCCTAAAAGTGCCAAATGATTAGCTTGTAAATTCTCATAATTTATGTCCTTAATATTGCTAGCAGTAGTTTGGGAGAATTTGAGAATTCATCTTTCAGAGTTTTGATGGATGATCAATTTTCATATTCTCAACATTAATCATCTTATTTTCTATTGTTACTGTAAAGAGAATTTAGATGTTGACCAGTTGATGCCTTTGAGGTTAAAGGGTTAAGACCACCAAAAACCTTGAACTGGCCAGGGTTTTGTGACGCACTTAAACTAGCTTAGAGAAGGGCATCTTGCATCAATATTTTTTTAGGTTTTAACTATATTCAAGTATTCAAAAACTCTAATTTCTCTTTTCAGCTGAGGGAGGAAAGAGCTTTTCCCCATCCGCCATGAATGATTCTGAACTGGAAGCTTTTATCAAGGTAAGGTTTACGTCAGTCAATTATAAGTTATATGTTAGATTATGAGTCATACTTAACAGTGACCTAGCTGCCTAAGTTAGTTTTTGGCAATAATGACTGTTTTGATGGAGTTTGTGGGGAAGGGCGTTGGGGGGGGGGGGGGGG
>JAOBAT010073368.1:0-21275 GCA_026413305.1 Hydrozoanthus tunicans | reverse complement strand
TGAAAGAGAGGGAGAAAATAAAAAAAATCAAAGTACCAATTTTTTATTTTTTTCTTCTTTTCTCTCACGAGGCTTGGGAGTTCCAGAATAAGACTCGACCTACCGGTGACTTTTCTATCAGGGTCTTTATGATGATGAAGAACAGCTCTCTGATCTGCATACTCATCACTCCTAATCGGCTTTTGATCAGCTCCAGGCATAAAATCAACATGTCGCTTGCTCCTGTACAAAACACAACACACTACTATTGAGTATACAATGATTTCCGGCTTCGTCTCTATAAATAGACTTATTCATAAGTTACTTTATTTTGTCAATATTCTTAACTACATCACGTTCAGTTACATGATAACGAGGGGCTTTTTTGACATATCTTTTGTTACACATTTTGGTTTGTCATACTACAGATGTCAGGTGGTACCTTCAGAATCACTACTTTTTGGGCTGATTTACTCCTCCTCTAGACCTAAGCCCTTCCGAAACCTTGACTCTACATCTAATCTAAGGGAGGGGAGGGGGGGACGGATTTCCCTGGTGAAAATACAACATACAGATTCGGGTTAGACGTTGCCACTGGAAACAGAGAATAACCCAAGTTTTACTGATCTACAGCATCAACAAAGAACCTCAACAAACCCACACAAAACAACGAGAAAATGAATCTCTGACCCCGGTGGGATTCAAACTAATGACCCACAAAACAAATCCACATTGCTCTAACCAGCTGAGCTACGGGGCCAGCTGAGAGTTTGGTCGTGGGATTTAAGGACAGTAGGGCTCGGCCCAAGCCTAGAAATAGCCATAGGGTACTGATATCCTTAAATGGTATATGTGTAACGATAACATGTATATATTCAAGTGAGGTATACCTTTGAAAAGGGGTGTAATCCAAGTATAACCGATCTACAGCATCAACAAAGAACCCAAAAACTCACACACAAAAAAAGTTGGTAATATTCCCGGACTGACAGTTCGATTGGTTACAGCTTTTATTGAACAACAACTTGGTCATTAAAACTCAAGAAAGCAGGGACTACGAACTTTTCTAACACACAATCAAATAAAGAAAATTTTTCCAAACAATCTCTTTTACCTCTTTTTCCGTTGCAAGTTAGTATCAGTTTTGATATGTTTGCT
Source organism: Hydrozoanthus tunicans (assembly GCA_026413305.1). Classification (NCBI taxonomy): domain Eukaryota; kingdom Metazoa; phylum Cnidaria; class Anthozoa; order Zoantharia; family Hydrozoanthidae; genus Hydrozoanthus; species Hydrozoanthus tunicans. Next base: position 20,138 of record JAOBAT010073368.1, on the reverse strand, counting down.
TTTCCTCGTACCATAATAATTTACTTAAACACTTTTCTTTTTATTTTTTTCAGCTATTTTTTTACCGCTGTTTATCCAGCAAAACTTGTATTTCAGTGCAGATTCTGTACACATGGAAAGGAGTTGTTCTTCTAACCTGTGCTCTCTCCAAGGACTGCTGTGATGTGATCTTTGTGCATACGTTGAAGAGCCTTCATAAATGGCGTCATAAGTCTGCCGGAAAATGGTCAAAGGTTAAACAATTGCTTCTAAAAAATCTTGGTATTTTTGGCCTTAGTACATTTAACTATGATTCTTTAACAGGCAAACAACATTAAAATGGTTAAAATGGTTACTGTCAATAAAAGTGCAAAGAAGTATTTGTTTTATGCAAAAGAGCAAACGTAAGAAAAACGTTACTATGGTTTAGTTCAAATCCAAATCGAATCCAAATCCAAACCCAAATTAAACCTTAACTTGATATAAATCCATATCTATACCTAACCTAAATCCAAATTTAGACTGGATCTGGATCTGGATCTTAACCTAAATCTAAATCTATATCTACACCTAATCTAAATGCAAATCCAAATCGAATCCAAATCTAGACTGTATCTTAATCTATATCTATACCCATACTTAATCTAAATCCTAATTTAAATCCAAATCCAAATCCAAATCCAAATCCAAATCCGAATCCGAACCAAAATCTAGACTGGATCTGGATCGTAATCAAAATGCTGCAAGGGTAATGGCGTTCGTACCCACGTGTAAAAGGTCATTTATATTCTAAATCCCATTTAACCTTTAAATTTTTATTAACTGGTCATTTTATGAAACTATGCTTATCATAAAGGAGGAAAAACAAAAAAACTTTATAGGCCTTCTCACTAACCTGTCAATATACGACGGATTGTTCATGCACGCAGCCTTCAACATCATTAGTGGCCCATACAAAATGGATGTTGCACCATTTGTTGCTCTGCAAAGAAAAAAACGTTCAACTGTGGTGCAGGGCTCGAAATAAACTTACGATGCAATATTATTTAATTTAACGTCCACACAACTGGCGATCACTCTCGTTTACAACAGTTTACCTTTCGTAGTTTGTCAGGCCGTCACAAATGACTTTGCTAATGTTACCATAAAGCACTTCAAGTTCTTCAAACGTTGACGTTGCAACAGCTTTTTCCAAACCGGAAAAATAAATACAGATGTTAAGCATACCTGCTACTAAACGTAACTGATCTAAAGTTAAAAGAATTGTTTTACAAAAACCATCAAATTTCTTCTCCACGGGACATAACAAAGCTTTACTCTCGAGTGATGCGATTGCTTTAACGTTTCTTCAAAGAAAGGTTTTTAAAATAAAGCTTCAAGTGTCGAATCAACTGTTTCTCGTCACATCTGTCGCTATGATCGGGTCATTGTTAATAAAGACTGTTATTTTAGGGGTGGTTTGAGACAAAAGTTTCTTTTTTTAAAATCCCTATCAAGTTTATTTTTTAAGTTCCAGATGAAAAGTAGAACCCTTTAAAAAGAGTAAATTTTGAAAATAAAACCTTTTTTCGCCGTTCTTGTTACTTTTTTTAGACTTTAATAGTCACATCGTTATAACTTTAATCAATGAATTATTTACTTGAAATTGTTTGAAATAAAAATTTTATAAAGTTTTTAAACAGAAATAAAAATTTTTAAACAAAAACCACATAACTCACTGCTACTACGTCACAGGTTACCAGTCCCCGGCGTGCTCGGTCAAAATTTACATTAAAATCTTTTTTTGATTGAAAGGTGTACTTAGACGTGGAAATTTTCTTTGGTTACTCGAATTTTGAGTTCACAGATGACAACAGTTTTAATCCAAAAAGGAAAAAACTAAGCTTGAAAGGGAGTTTAAGATCCCGAAGGTGTTTAGACTTGATAAGGTTTGCGAACATTGCATCATCTGAAATCAGACTATAGGTTCAGTTCCTGTCTCTACACTGCATGACAACACACTGACAGATATACATTAACAAATACCTTATCCTAAAATAGGCACGGCACCCTAACACACATACATTAGTACAAGGATCAAAAGTTACCTGACTCTAAGGGAAATAGTGTCATCAGTCTGGCTAGAAGTGTGTGAACGGCACGGATCACCTGTACGGTAAATAATAGAGTTAGGAAACTCGTCCAACATAGTTTGTAAACTAAGCATTTAGGTAAAAATCGAAAACGATAGAAACTACACTGCATGTTACAGCATACTGCAACAAACAACTTCCGAAAGTTTCTACTTTGTTCGAGTTGTTAGTCTTACTCCAAAGCAGAAGAGTTGCCCCCGCAACTAGTACCAGGACACCACCCACCTATGATTCTCCTCAGCCAAAAGCTAAACCTTATTCAAAGTCAGGTGGTTTATTTTTGTTCTTATTATTTTAACAATATTTAAATGTTTTGTATAGAAAGTGCCAGAAATCGCATTCAAACGTACAAAATTCCAGAGGGCACCATGTCTCTCAACTACAAGAAAGATTGCGTTTCGGAATTCATGTAGCAAACGGTAATACTCTCAGAACGTTGCCCTTAAGAATTACAAAATTCTGTACACTGTTTCCTCGATATTGAACTAAAGAACGAGCCTTCGAACATTATTTCCTATGTAGCTTTATGGAAAAATAAATAACGGGCCACAAATTATACGGGACCAGTGAAGAGTAAAACAAAAAATATGCATTCAGATTTGAAAACATTGCTAATGCCTTTATTGTAAGCAGCACTTTTCTGTGGGGTCACGAAAAAACCGTAAATATTCAGAGCTTGGTAGAGAAAAGGGGGCAGAACAGAATGCTGTATTACCGCTAAACGAAATAACAACGCTAAATAACTTTATTCTTGTTATGTATTCCAGGAGTAGATCTTTGGGTGATACGGCTTGACAAGCTGTTGGTAGCGGTGGTATGTACTACAAGTGTCTAAGCGCAACCTAAATATCTTAATCTTTTCTTGAGTTAAGTGGCCCCGGCATTAGCCCGGCTCTTATGTATATGAATCGTCTTAAATGAAATAACACTTCAAAGCTAAATGAAAAACAAACAATGAAACTTGGTCACTACCAAAAATGTCAATACTGTTACAACACTTTAATTCTGTTAATTCATTCAAGGAGAGTCATTTATTTCAATTAGCATTGATTTTAATTTCATTTAGCGTTATTGTTTCATTTAGCGGTGATACAAAAGAGTAACGTAAGGTAAGTAAGGAAAGTTGTTTTGCTACCTTTGAGTTCTGGCAGGTCATACAGGCAACTATTCCCCTCTGAAGTGGCTTGAAAACGGTCAGTATAGTCTGTTGCGGTTGTCCGGCAGGCGTCAGGTGAAATTTCTGTTCACAAATGGCAACCATTTTAAAATAATTGTTGTTCAAACGGAACGTCGAACAAGAAGCAAACAAATTTTTACTTTGAGTTCATTTCTGGTGACAGTGGTCATCCCACGTCTGAATACAGGAGATGCAGATCTGAGTCGAAACTCGGGGTAACAGCGATTTTTTTCGGATGAGTGTGTCGAAAGGTTATTTACCCTATGTGTGTTTATTTCTCATATGTATGCTCATTTCTTGTTTTACGAACTTACCAGTTCTGACAGGGGCCAAGAACTCCAGATAAGATTACTTTTAAGCATATTTTCAACTTACCAAGACTGAAAGCAGGTATGTCAAGATTTCCAGGCCAGTGCATACGTTTGCATAATTTGCTGCTGGGGTCTGGTCCTACGGGAGACAGGAAGCAGGTATTCGTAAACGACTGTGGTTATCAACGATACATAATTTCAACATCATTTATTTCTAAGATTTAGCCTAATTGTTTAAAAGTCCTTGCCCCAACTAAAGTTTGATTGCCTTCATCAATGCAAAAAGCTAAGCATAGTTGGGTGATTTTCGTCTAGAGAATAAATACAGTTTGTCAAATTTTTGTCTTCTAACAATAATCAAGCAGTAACGTGGGATGGGTCGGAGGATAAACTAAAAGAGTCAAATGAAAGTAAATTAGTTTGTCAGCAGCGCAGTGACCGAGTGATTAGTGTGGTTAAACCAGCACAATCTAAAGATTGCGAGTTCGAGCCCCGGTCAGACCACCGTGTTGTGTCCTTGAGCAAGACACTTTACCAAACCTGTTCCAGTCGACTCGGCTGTATAAATGAGAACCAGCTTCTGATGAAGGCTTTCCTGCCAAATATTAATGTCCCGGCTTAGGAGAATCAAAGGCACTAATTAGCTAAACACTTGGTTCAGATTCCGGAGATACATAGGAACCGGGCTAATAGGCCACTAAGCTTGAGAAAGGATTTTGTTTTTTAAGTTGAGCTTAAAAACTTGAAGTACATACCACTGTTACCAACAGCTTGTCGAGCCACATCACCCGAAGATCGACCCCTGGAAAACATAACAAGAAAAAAAAACAAAAACTTTATTTTCCTTGTTATTGCATAACCAAACAAAACATATTCAAAATGGAGGTAAAGTACTACCGGAAAAAAATCAATATTAACAGAAAGTTTTATTACTACTTGGGCGACCATGTTATACCAAAAACTATTGTATTCTAAGAAATAGTATGACCTCTATATTCGGAAACTGAATAGCGTACACGAGGTTCTCAAAACAACCAAGAAGGTTAAAGCTGGATTTCAGATGTGCAAGACTAACTGTAACCCCGTTATACTAAGAGTTCCTGAGGCAGGCAATGCCTTATAAACCTTAGGTTGCATTGCCCCCAAAGTCACCAAATGCAACAAACAGTGTTATAATTTGTGTTCGATTTCAAAAACTGAAACTGACTTCAACAGAACCATGATATTTCTTGTTTAACCTAAGGAAGCTGAGACTCTTGGGAAATTAAACTTCTTCTGTGCTAGTTGGAAGTGGTTTTGCAACTTTTAGAGGTGTCTAAATGACTGAAAGAGGCTGCTGATTCGGCCGCTAGCCGGCCAGTTTTGAGAAGCCTGGTACATAAGTTGTCACATCATAAGGTACTGACCTGGCCAGACGTCTGGCCTCAGCGCCGTCTTGAGTAGCGCAACACACTTCCTAGAAAGTGTTTCACCAGGAGATCCCATTGTTGTTGAAGGTTCGTTCACCTGAAAACCACAGATATGTAGTTTGTTGATCAACAAGTCGTTTTTCGAAAAAAAGTTTCTTAGTTTTTGCAACCTGTCTCACGAATTTAAAAAACAAAGCTACTCCGGAATAACATATATGGCGGACTAGGAAGTTGCACCCAGCCATGGAAATAATCGTGAAACCTTTTTGTCAGGCAGCTAGCGCAGGAAATCTCTGACCCAACATGCAATATGCAACAAGAAATTGACAACACAGGATATATCTCAGCTGACACAAAGTATAAGAAACTTACGTGACAAGAAAATGATTGCGCAGGATATATCTCAAAAGAAATTCACTACGCAGGAAATATTTCACATAACCGGAAATTTACAACAAGAAACTGACCACGTGGGATGTATCTCACTTATCAGACAATACAAGAAATTAATTGCACAGGAAATATCTCACCTGACAGGCGATACGCAACAGGAAATTTACCACAGCGTCAGCGTGGTGTTTCTCCAAGGGCGTTTTCACTTGACTTTCTGGAACAGCAGTTCGAAGGGGGTGCGACTGCAACCAAATTGCAGAAAAATTTATGAATTTCTTTTTCATTTCAGAATGAATGTAATCAAAGATAAACTGAAAACTTAGATCTAAAATACAAGAATAGCCAGAAATACCTGAGATGACGATCTTGTTCTTTTGGCATCGGGTTGGGAAGTGTCATCAGCTGAGCGTTTCACTGCGCCCTGTGGACAAAAAGTAACGTTTACGGAATAAGCTACGATCTTTAAGCCACTGAAAAGGGTTAAACCATCTACTTAAACAAAAAATGTGTACCTACCGTCGAAGTTTGCGTTTGACTTTGAGGCTGACTTGAGTCGCTCTGAGCCTGCAAAATGAAAAAATGCCAATCAGTTATAGTTAAATACAGACCGAGCGTTCATTTAAAACACGCATTCAAAATTATAAGGTAGCACATAAAAATTTGAATTTACTATGTATCAATTTTTGAATTTATGCAGAAGCCACGTGACTCTTGCTCAGCTCTCACGTGTATTGACTCTGCGATACAGTCCCAGTTGTCCTCATCACAGTGGATCCGATGCTGAACAACGACTCGAATGATGCTGTGTAATAAATATGACGCAAAGAAATGCTCGATAGAAAACAAAAATTATATTTTCAAGCAAATGTTTCCTTCAAATTTCTTGCTTAAACAGAAAAAAAACAACTTTTCCAACATTTTTCGTAATAATGTGAAATTTCTATGATTCTCTTGCTGTGTTTCAACGACTTTTCGAGCCACCGTCCAAACCTTGAGAATTACAGGCAGACAGACTTCAACTTACTTCATTCCCAGTCGGCTCCTGGTCATCTTTAATCCTCTGCAACTCCCATTTGATAATGACCTCTGCCAGTTCAACGGCTAGTTTTCGATGTTCAATTGTTGCCTACAAGACAAAAAGTTGAAAACATGAACGTTAATATCTCTAGAACCATTAGGTTTCGACAAAATCTTTTCACCCCTATTACTCGATTAACAAGGTCTATTCACTGAGACAACGAAACATTTCACGTCAAACAGGGTTCGTACACCTTCAGAACTTAAAAAATCCAGGGTTTTCCAGGACTTTTTGAACCCAGAATGAAAATATTAACGTTCAAAATCGCCGGTTTAAACAACGTTTTAGTAATTAATGTCATGAAAATTTGTATTTATTGGACTTAGTATAACAACGACATGCAAAAATCAAGTTTTAAGTCTTAGTTGTTACTTGAAACGAAAAACAACGCACCATTTGGGAAATCTAGTTTTTTCAAGAGATTCTATGAAATTTTCCAGGGCTTAATGAAAAATTTCCAGGGCTTTTCCAGGGGTTTCCAGGGATTTCCAGGGTTTCAAAAACTTCCAGGGTTTTCCAGGATTTCCAGGGCCCGTACAGGCCAGGATTTTCCAGAACCCTGGTCATAGACCATTTAAAGGTGGGTAAAATATCATAAGTTCTACTCACGTTGGCCGTGAATCCCAGCCTGTGCATAGCACTGACCATGTGTTGAATGAGGTGAACCCTTACAGGGTAGTAAACTTTGTAGTGACGGACGAGCAGCTGTCTGTAAATTAACATGAAAATCATAAATTGTTATAGATCCCGATAAATACTTCGAGGCAAATGTAACCTCAACTCTACACTTAACTTATCAAGAAAGCAGCAAAGGCTAAAGTCAAAGTTGACAGTGAGTCGTAAACCATTTTGTAATTTCTGAGTTTTCAGACCGACTAGTTTATTTACAATTAAGGTTCGCACATTTTCTAAAAATGAATACTTCAGGCTTTTTTTCGGCGTTTTTCCAAATACTTAACCGAATCTTTTTTTTCTACAAAACTTTGCTATATTTGCTGAAACACATTACTGGTATTTCTAGAATGAATGCGAAAAAATTCTAAACAGTAAAAGCATTAAAAATAAAAAAACGAACCGGTAAATATGGTACCCATCATGTTTGAACCAGTGAAGGCAAGAATTAGCGATACAAAACAGTGAAATGTTGGCTACACATTATTTAGAAACGATGTATTTTCAAAGCTTTCATTCATCCATTCATTCACCCCTTCATCATTCATTCGTTCAATCACTCACTCACACATTCGTCATTCACTCACTCACTCACATCATTCATTCATTTACTCACGCACTCACTCATTCATCATTCATTCTTTAATATTTAATAAACCTTTAATCCACCCAAAAAAAGATTCCAGGACTTTTCCGGTAATGTTCCAACCAGGCAGACACTTAACTGTCAAACAAAAAGATGTCACTTTTCTGTTGATACTTACAACATGTGTACAAGCTGGGCCACAGTGTGTCCTTCTTCTACAATGATCTTCTTAGTCCAATGTGTCATCAATTTCTACAACAAAACACAAGGACAATACTATAGATAAACATCTAAGTTGTAAAGTAGCAAGTGACTATGTTTTGCATGAAAAAAAACCGACTTAAATAGTTTTTTACGTGCAAAAAGTCTTTTTTCTGAAGAACAGGTCGAGCAGTGCTCTGTTAAATCAAAAAGTTATAAATTACAAAAAATTACACAGTATTTTTAAGTTTTGAAGACATCTTTCGCTATCCCAACTTAGAAGCTGTGAAAACTTTTTCTTTTCCGTGTTGCTACTTGAACATTCATACTGTTTTTTGACACGAGATTAACCACTAAAGATTTTTCTTGCTAGCTCATGTAACAGTTTAAGACAATCGCTCTTACGTTGTTGTCCTCCATCCTCGTTGGCATCCACGGGGTTAAAATTTCTAACGCCTGGCGAACCACCCCACGGGCCTCCACTGCATGCGCCTTCAACAAACTATGGAAAACCTGAACAAACAAAGTCGTTTGTTACCATAACTTTCAAAAGAGCCTCAACATTTTATGTATAGTGCTGCTCTAGCACTTTGTAATATCTAAATGAATATTTCAATTTCATACTAAGCTCAAAAAAATTCGCTCTAAAGAATAATTAATTGACGATGTCAACAGTAAAGCGATATGTCAATAAAAGGGTATAGGTTATACCTTAAATACGATCTTCTTGTGAATGCCGAATCTTGCAATAATGTGAGCCAACAGCAAATGTCCATGGTACTTGGTAGAAGGGTCCTGCAATTAGAATGGATAAGGAAAGGTTTAATACAATATAAACCTATTTCTATATAAAATCTACATCTAACTCCTTCTCACACAATCAAACAAGCCCCTGAAAGAACAGTCAAAATGTTTAACTTAAAAAATTGACATTTGTTATAGTTCTTACAAATATGTGTTTTTTATTATGGACTGTCAAAAACAAAAACTTGCCAAAGTTTTCCTAAAACCAACAAGTTCGTTTTGGCATTAAATCTCGGTTTCTCTGCAAGAACAATGACATTGTGATGCTCAGAAAAGAAGCCGCACGTACCACGCACTGTACTGGAAGCAAACATGGCCAAGCAAACGTCACAAGCCGGCGGAGTTTGTTTCCTTGTCTCCTGCAAAGTAAAAATTTAGTTGACTCAGCAAGTTGGTTGAATAAAACCTTGTGCTTACTACTATGATTAAATTTGATATTATTTTCGCCACTTTAGAAACGAAATAAAGACTGGGACCGAGTTAGTGCCGCAAGTGCTCATGGGGTTGTTTGGAGGGACGTGTGACAAACAACAGTTAAAACTTGGCGAAAGCGAGCGATTCCATTACCTTTATTCTTACTGACAAAGGATTTTCTGATACTAAACTCCAGAAAACAGTAAACGAATGCAGTTGTGATATCTAGAAGCGTTAGTTGTTGTATAGAGGCGCTAAAACGACCGGAAAACTCTTCGATCGGTAACGACGGCGAGTACATATTCTGTGATATTGTTCTAAAAACGTATTTTCAAACTAAACATTCCTTTCCCCTTTAACTTCAGGCAAATGATTACAAAAGTGGAACGAGGAAAAAAAACAAAGGCTGGATTGTTGTCCGAGACAGAACACTGTTCAACAGAAAGTTTCCCCGCCGATGACTATCAAACTAGCTTAGCGTCGATGCCAATTTAAGTAACATTTGGTACTGTTTGGCGTTTCGTGATCGAAATTATGTAAACAACCAGACAAATAGATATAGCAAAGTCGTTGGTGAGGGCTTTTAATTTTTATAAATCAGTAAATAATAATATTAAGAATTACGTTACACTTACTTGTTTGCAGCATCATGAATATGCTGTGAGGCGTGCTCCACTAGCAAGGCTGAAAACTGCAATACTAAAATTCGAACTGCATCCTGTGGAACGAAAACGCAGTGAAAGTTAACTTGTTGTAGCTTCTCATGGCCGTTAAAACCGCTCTGGTTTGTTAAAATGTGTCGAATGAAAGCGATACTCGATAATACATTAAAGTCAAGAAATAAGAAGTTAAAACTTTCTGTGCAAACCTTTTTTCAACTAGTCCTAACTTGGTGAGTATTTGACACCACCTTCAATGGAATTTTTTTTTCAAAGGGAGATGGGAGACAAAGACCAAATATTAACAGTAACCTTCCCCACGAAACAAAAAAACAAATGGACGGATATTCTTTGGAGAGAACCTTCAGTAACAACAGAAACTATCAGACATATTAGTAACGTGGTATATAAATATTTGAAATATACTATGCGATTCATTATTAGGCTATGTTTTTGGTTTTGAACAAAGTACTACGACTCACCATTTGTCCAAACGGCTTTTCTGGGTCAATTACTTTACCAATGAACACACTGATGACATTATCGGAGGAGTCGTGGTCAGGGTTAGGTGGGCCGCCTATGATGTCATCTACCCGACCTCTCTCGAACGACACTTGAAACATCGGGATCAACACATACTGAAGGGCCTAAAATGGCGAAACGAAACAGATAGTGACTTGTCGATATATAATAAGGACACCATTTACAACAACACATACTGAAGAGCCTAGAATGACGAAACAGATAGTAACTTGTAGGTATATAAAAGTAGACGCTAAAAAATTAACCAAGCAGATGTTCCCATGAATTTCCCTTCAATACAAATGAAATCTCTATAAAAATAAAACAGTCAGATTCTCGAAGTACGAGAGAATTTGACTGAATTTGAAAGTTTAAAATTTATTACAAAAATCTCCATCTATTGGCTCGTTGATGAGAAAGTTGTAAAACTCGTTCTGGTAAATTTAACTGTTTCTCTAAGATTTGGATTTCAAATTCCCCCCAAAAATTTGATTTTTGGGTCACGATTATTATGAACATGTACTAGGCGTTATAGTCAATTACCATTGCTTTCAACTCTTGAGGAAAATTCTGATCTTGAAAGAGTTCCACAAACTTGAAGAACACGTTCCTCTTCTCTTCCACAGTGTAATTCTATAATAAAAACGGACTCGTTAGATGAACAAAAAAGGCATATCAATAACGAAAAACAATAGATTAATCACAACGCATAGAATACGCGCGACTTTCTGCAAAGAAAAATAAAAGCGGACTTTTGAAACTAAGAAAGTTTTTATTTCGTTTTCTGAGCAAAAATTTGAGGATTCATTAATAAGGCTAAGTGACTCGAGCTTCCTCTAATCCTTTGGTTGGTACTGGAACAGAAATGAAAACATCAACTTCTCAAGTAATATATTCGCAGTAATGCAAGAAACTTAACTATGGTTACAAAGTTTTATGCCTTGAGCTGAGTTAACAGTTTCAAATTCTTACTTTACTCAAAAACATATAGGAATCGAGGAAGTCAGTCATTTATTTAACCGCTAAGACTCGACAATGAACTATAAAATGACAAATACGAATAAATTCCAACTGCAATCTGGAATTTAATACCTTTGCAACATCTTCATCCAAGAACTTTTTGAGGAAGTGGAAATCTGGTACATGTCGAATGGTGAACACCCTCAGAAGCTGAAACAAAAGCTTCACGTTTTCTGATGGCCGATGCCTGGAATTACAAAGGTTTAAATAATTAACGACAGATAATTTAAAACAAAGTAAGCATCAAGATCTCCTGTAAGAAAAGTGGAATTCTTACTTTATGTAATTCAGAATGCACTTGACAAGAAGTTTCGGTTCCCTCCACCGATGAACTGGAATGCCATCCTGTAAGCAAAGAATTGTGATGTAATTCATGGGTGTCAGTAATCCTTGTTTCAGCCGAGACAGCCGAAGGTTTTGATTACCAATGTGCGCGTTATTACCACCCGCGAGTACAAAGAAGTATAATTGCACATGTGACATGTTAAAAACAATTACAGATCAGTAGGCCACACTGAAGTTTTTAAATTAAAGCGAACTTTGTAATGTAATTCATGGGTGTCAGTGATCCTTGTTTCAGCCGAGACGGCCAAAGGTTTTGATTACCAATGTGTGCGTTATTACTGCTCGTGAGTGCAAAGAAGTATAATTGCACATGTGACAAGTTAAGAACAATTACAGATCAGTAGGTCCACATTGAAGTATTTAAATTAAAGCGAATTATGGACAGGTTATTCTTAAACTGAAAGGGCTGAGCTTTATCCATCGTTTTGAATAAAAGACACAAACAAACAGCTTTACATTCTCCCAACCATTAACATCATAACAATCGCGCTATTAACCACTGACACGGTTTTGGCACCTGGCAATTGGCGTTTCATGCCAATAGAAAAAAATAGAAAAAAAAGGAACTTAATTATCACCCTCAACCACAATCGTTTTTGACTTTAGTTCTCCTTTAATGGAAACAACATCAAACACAGTTAAGAAAAGACAGCAACCAAAGTTATAGGGTTTATTTTAGAAACAAAGGTAAAATAAACGTGTAGTTGCAAAAGAAATAAAACAAAAATAATCTTTCTGAATAAACACGGGTAAAAAAAAGTTAAATTAAGAAAAAAAAACATCAGTAAAATTCTACCGTGTTGAGCTTGATAAGTTATTGAAACAAAAATAAGATTAACAAGCAACTTCATAAATATAATGCAAAAGATATCTGTTTCTCTTACCTTTTTTATTCTGTCTTGAAATGCTGTTGAAACCCAAACACGTCGCAGGTTGTCGATCTAAAAGAAAATGTTGTTATCAAAATATATCTGGACAACACAAAAATACTATGATTCTGGCAGAATTTTTACCAGGTCATCTTATAAGCATTTCAACAGAAATCAGAACTGATTTTGCTATATTTTTGCGTGGTAATTTGTTATAAACTAGTTTTTGAAATACACGCGGTTCTTGAGTTAGTTACACACCCAAAAACAACAACCGTTTTACAATGCTTATTCAACGCTGAATAAAAAAAATGAAACCAGTATTTCAATTACCAGGACTGGATGTTCTGGAAGCCACGAATCGTTGAATTTAACCAGAGTTCTGAAATAGAAGATAAAATTTTTCTTGGTTTTACAACAGGTTCAGATAGTCATTCCTTTAAACTACTCAAGAAGGTAAAACATTTTTTGAAAACATCTGAGACCTTTTCCAATGCTTGTAAACTAACTAGTAACCGATTGTCCACAAAACGGAAACAATATACTTGTAGGTCTTAACTTAATTACGTAAAATTTTAAATCCTTCCCAAAAATAAGAAAAAAATGGATAATTTAGGTAAGAAGATAGAGAGCTGCACAATGTAAGCTTTGGTATTCATTATTTTTCGAATATATTCTGTCTCTGACTGATCTTAAGTCATGGTAGATTTTCATACCCGCATATCAATATTTGCCAAAATCGAAAGACTGACGTCAGGTACAAACAATATCGGACAATGGACGTAATTTCAAAGGTACATGGTGCGACGAGTGGCGTCTCGCTTAATTAGCACTAGAAAGCGGGAAAACGGTTTTACTACCTAGAAAGAAACATAGAACAAGAAAGCAACTGCTTAAACAATGCATGAAAAAACGCTCGAAAAAGCATGTTTTCAAAAAAAAATTTGTAAAGACCCTAGAGAATATCTCGATATTTAAAAAATGTGCTACGTTATGAATTTTGCGAACGAATGATAAAAACATTCAGTTTTGCCAGATAACGGCCTTCTCAAGCTGCGTAACTCTTTGTATCATTTCCAGCCTCAATACTTATAAATATCGCCACAGACACTATATTTTACCTGATAACAAGAATTCCTTGGAATTGGAGTTCCAACTTCTTCTGATATGCAGTAGCAGGATCCTCTGTTGTAGACTGGAGAAAATGTTAACAGAAGAGTGAACTTTGATAAAAAAACTTATAGTAAAACGGAGTCGCACATTTATTCAGTCGATGTGTTAAGATATATATGATTAGCAAAATAATGATAAGGAATTACACAAAACTTGTTGACTAGTTAACAGTTATCCACATAACCACTGAAAGATGCTTGGTGGCAGCACACAGCATTAGTTGAAGCCATATATTGCTAACTAGTTCCTTGAAACTCAAACACAAAGTTACAGGAGAGCAGGGAAATTTACTGTTTTTAAGGAGTATAAGGAGATTAACTGTATTTCCAGGAGTGTTTTACGAGTACTGGGACTTTGACCAGGAGTATTCCAGGAGTACAGGGATATTGACTGTTTCTAAGGAGTATAAGGAAATTAACTGTTTTTCCAGGACTGTTTTAGGAGTACTGGGACTTTGACCAGGAGTACTCCAAGAGTACAGGGAAATTAACTGTTTCTAAGGAGTATAAGGAAGTTAACTGTTTTTCCAGGACTGTTTTAGGAGTACTGGGACTTTGACCAGGAGTATTCCAAGAGTACAGGGAAATGAACTGTTTCTAAGGAGAATAAGGAAATTAACTGTTTTTCCAGGAGTGTTCCAGGAGTACTGGGACTTTGACCAGGAGTACAGGGAAATTAACTGTTTCTAAGGAGTATAAGGAAATTAACTGTTTTTCCAGGAGTGTTCCAGGAGTACTGGGACTTTAACCAGGAGTACAGGGAAATTGACTGTTTCTAAGGAGTATAAGGAAATTAACCGTTTTTCCAGGACTATTTTAGGAGTACTGGGACTTTGACCAGGAGTATTCCAGGAGTACAGGGAAATTAACTGTTTCTAAGGAGTATAAGGAAATTAACTGTTTTTCCAGGACTGTTTTAGGAGTACTGGGACTTTGACCAGGAGTATTCCAGGAGTACAGGGAAATTAACTGTTTCTAAGGAGTATAAGGAAATTAACTGTTTTTCCAGAAGTGTTCCAGGAGTACTGGGAAATTTACCGGGAGTATTCCAGGAGTACAGGGAAATTAACTGATTTTCCAGGAGTTTTCCAGGAGTACAGGGAAGTTAATTGTTTTTCAAGGAGTACAAGGAAATTAATTGTTTTTACAGGAGAAATCAAGGAGTGCAGGAAAATTAAAGCAGGAATTTACCAGGGCCCTTGAAGGAAACTTCAAAATTACGGGATTTTTCCGGGAATTCCTGGAGTAGTGCGGACCATGAGAAAAACAAATCCAGAGAAAAGAAGCAATTACAGGTACCAACATAACTACTGAAAAATTTGAAAAAGACTGCAACGGATTCCACAAGTCAAACATAAATCTACAACAAACCTGAGGAGCACTGAAAGTGCTGTTAACCAGCTTTAACGAGTTTGCTTCCAAACAAGCTCTGAGCGGCCTGCACTCTTCTCTCGTCAGGAAATGCTAAATCAGGACACCAAAGTTGAAAATGTTACTCTTTTTACCCCTAAAGGTTTATCAACATTCTAAGTTGCCTTCATGTAAAACAAGGTTCACTATATCGAGAATAACTTCTAATTTTTGATCACTCATCACAAAGCCCAAATCAGTTCAAAATGCATTATTTACTAATATCATGTTTCTGTATTCTAAGTCGTAAAGGAAATTTCTATGCAAAAGTTATTGCTTGGTCAGTGGACTGAGTGCCCGGTGGGCACGTATGATACCATTTAATATTGCTTGGTCTGCAGTGCCGTTACTGGCCCTGGCCTGTGGGTATGCACGGGTTTAATCAGATGTTAATGAGTACCAGCCTATACTGGGGACCACCCTAAAATAAATTAGTTTCCCGTCTGATGAAAGTCGTATGTTTCCATCTAATTGACACTTTATAAATCCGAGAGAGGCACCAGCCTAAAAAATCCTCTTAGGTTGGAAAAGGGTGTGTTTAGCTTCAAAAAATGGTAAATTGTTTATGCAAAAGAAACTAACATTGGCAAGCTTTTAAAACAAAACGTTTCCGTGTGGTAATTGTCAAAACATGTACTTACTAAAAGAAGACGATTGACTTGACTGTCGGCAATATGAAGTAAGAAGTAGTCAATTCCCTGGATAGGGTATCGGGTTAAGAACTTACAAATGGGATCCCTCAGTGGACTCCCAACCTTAAAACGAAGAATTACAAAACACTTAGTGTGCAAAAGTTGTTCAACTAAATCTCTCCTGAGTGAGGTTTAAGACATTTACACGAAGGTAATTTAAAACATATTCAATGCAGCTTAAACTCTCCCAGCCTCTGCTAGGGTTTTAAATATCTTTCTCTTCCTTACACGATTATATAAAAGTAAGCAATTGGTAGTGAAAAAATGAACTTCCTCAAAGTATACACACTTGGATAAAATTATAGCAGCTTACTATTCTATACCACAAACATGAAAACAGTATAGTGGGACAGGCATCTAAAAATTACCTAGCCTGCGTAGCAAGCGTTTCCGTTTAGTTGTGGTGAGATTTTTTTTGGCAAAAGAAGGAGATCGGGGAGGGAAGTGAAAAAAAACGCTTGCAGACGTGCCTTTAAAGTTTGGGAACAAAAAAAAGAAAATCTGACTAAAATTTAACAGAAACGTTTGCTACATAGGCTAAAAGTTCGCTTCCCTGTAAAACGTTATAAAAAGTTAGAAGTATGGAACTTAAGAAAGAGTAATCAATTAAAGTTGTCCTTTAGCAGCATGGTATATGGGCATAAAAATACGAAACTAAATGTGATTGCTGCCTAACGTAAAATGTAAAGTTATCTTAAAAACTGAGCTTTCACCGCTCTACAGCATCATCAGAGATATAACAGAAGTATAATAAATTCTAAAATCAAAGAAAGAAAGAGTATAGAATGGACTGAAACAAAGTAAGCAGGTGTATTTACCTCCAGCATGAGTGTTTTCTCTATTCTTAGCAGAACTTGGAGCAGGCCGTCTATGAGCTTTGACGACGCAGCTGGTATCAGATGGAACATGTTGATTATGCTAGCGCAGGTAT
Source organism: Hydrozoanthus tunicans (assembly GCA_026413305.1). Classification (NCBI taxonomy): domain Eukaryota; kingdom Metazoa; phylum Cnidaria; class Anthozoa; order Zoantharia; family Hydrozoanthidae; genus Hydrozoanthus; species Hydrozoanthus tunicans. The sequence continues at coordinate 3,362 of JAOBAT010073368.1, read as the reverse complement.
TCAGCTCCTACAACAGGACAGGGGGAACAATGTTAGTGACACAGTGGCTGAGCAGTTATTGTGTTTGACTCGTAATCCTATGGGTTGCAAATTCGAGCCGCGGTCAGACCACTGTGTTGTGTCCTTGAGCAAGACACTTTACCCGACTTCTTCCAGTCGATAAATGTATATATGAGTACCAGCATTTGCTGGAGGCTAGACTGCGATGGGTCGGTGTCTTTTCCAGGAAGAGTCAAAGTTTCTCATCCGCTTAAAACAACAGAAAACAGGAATAAGCGCCGGCTTATAGCTTTTTGTAACATCTCAGTCAGGACTCTGGAGTAAAAGAATATATTACATACCTCTTCAAGCTTCTTCGGTACTTTAGCTCCAGGTGGTGACTGAGCCCCAACTCCAACAACAACTTCAACCCACTTCTTTAAATGTGACTAAATGGGTCAGAGATTTGATATAAATTTAGAAAAATATGGAGGACCATGGACATATGACGTTATTTGTATGCAAACGCCTTCAAGGCTTTGGGTAATTTGGTAAAAACGAGTACACTACAATCTCTAAAGGCAACAGCAGATATATTCTATTATCCTAAAACACCGATAAATCCTACCTTAAATAGAAGAACTCCGTTATTTCAAGTCCCACAAGAAAGAGAACGTATTTCTTATAGCAGGAGGTGGAAATAACAAGATTTACCCTAAAGTCCCTATGAAACTTTTTTTACTTTTTAGACTAAAACTGTTGTCATCTATGAACTCAGAATTCCAATAACCAAAGACAGTTTCTGCGTCTAAGTTAGCTTTATAACTAATATATAAAAAGATTGGAATGCAGGCCAGGGACTGGTAACCTATGACGTAACAGCAGTGAGTTGTATGGATTTTGTTTTAAAGTTTTCATTTCTAATGAAAAATATAACAATTCCAAGAAAATAATTCATTGACTAAAGTTATAAAAAAAAGTGGTGCATTTATATAGCGCCTTTTCCAAATGAATGCTCAAAGGCGCTTTACAATGATCAGATTACACCCAGCAGACTAGAAGCATATATAGGCGCCTCAGGCAGCCGCTTCAAAGCGGTCCATGTATGCTGGTACTCATTTACCGACCCTGGAAGGCTGGAAAGCTGAGTGGCCTTTAGCGGGAAAGAAGGTCGTCCAAATGTTCAAACCTCGACCAGGCCGGGGATCGAACCGGGGACCTCAGGATTTGGAGGCAGAGAGCTTACCACTGCGCCAACCCCTCCCTATGCCTTATAACAATAATTTATGATTACTACTGTTGCTAGAATCCTTATTGTTTTGAGATAATACAATTATTGTCTCTGCCTCATGCCTTATGCTATGTCGTATGCCTCGCACTATGTCAGCATTGCATATTTTAAGCTTAAAAAAAGGAACAGGAACAGCGAGAAACTGTTTTATTTTCGGAAATTTGTATTACTAGAGGGTTTGACTTTTCCTCTAAATATTAAAAAAATTAAGCTTTATAGGGACTTTGGAATACACTATAATGATACGCAAAATCAGCAGAAATATACATTTGGTTGGAAACAACGGGGTTAAAAACAACCACATAAGACAAATACCTGATTTGTTGGGTTTAATAACATGTTACCTCTTGTCTGTTACTTCTAACATGACCTACTGACTTAACGTAACACTTAACTCGGTATTTTCTTGTTTCAAGCTACTTGAGCTCTTGAACTAAAACTGTGAGAAAATGTGTATTCACAAACCAACTCACCATCAATTGTTCGCAGAGCTTTTCATTAAATATTGTGGGAAAAAGTTCCATCAAATACGAGAGACGCTAGAAAACAAGACGGAAGTTAGAAAGGTCATGAAGATAATCGAGGAGCAATGTAAGTTACGAACATTTTACGGTTCGGCAAATACGACCGATTCTAAGATATGATATTTCTGACAATTGAGCTTTGTGAAACTGGCAGAAATAGATATTTTGCCGGCATGGACCAGAGGACTGGGTCCAGTTGTCAGTTGAGAATTTTGGGTAATTCATTGTATAAGTACTGAGCCGTTAGAGATTTGAATCAGTCTAGGTTCAGCCTTCTTAGCCAACTTTTTGTTCTATAATTCCCCTTAACCTCCATGGGGGAACTGGCCTACATTCCCAAGTATCTACACAGTTGTAATGTGTTGAATGTAGTGTAGTGTCTGATTGGGTAGTGTAGGCAAAATATTGGCTTTAAGATGGGATAAATTGCCAACAACACTTAACAACTAATTCAGACCATGTATGCCTAAACAAGCGCTTGCGAAAGACATTTCAAGCAAAAACATTCTGCTTAGCCGAATATATGTGAAACATATTAGGAAGAAAAGAAATCCTATAATATTGGTGAAACTCTGTTGTGAAATGATTGAGAAAAGAAAGTCAACATAGAAGCACACGCTGTTAGCTATAAAGTGCACGAATTGTTAGTTTCCGAATTTAAGAGATATTCATTAACAAAATGAATTCAGAGTTTTCAAGGTTGGCAGTGGGAGTTTCAGAGTGGCCCCGTCACTGGTTTGAAACATGTTTAGTACAATTCATGCTGCTGGTGAGTAAATTAACACTTGAATTATACGTATAGTTCAGTTATTCTCACCTGAATCAAGCTGGATGTCAGACTTCTGTAGTCACCAAGCTTCAGCAATAATGGTCTGATAGTCATGTGAACATGCTCTGTGTCAACCTTTTTCCCATCCATGAACTGAAGAGTAAATTGTGACAAGTTAACTTATTTCTTATGAAGTTCGAGGACTTTTCATAGTTCAAAAACGACCTTTTGTACACTGGAGACCACCATTCAATGGTGTTTGCAAAATTTTCTTTCAGTGAAAAAAATTTTGAGTCACTGCTTTGGTCACTTCGGTCGTACCAAAGTATCTAACTACAAAACTGTAGTCTTTAAATAATTTTCTAGGACATTGATTAACTTTTAATGAAACAAACATTGACAACTCCATGAAAATTCCAGGGTTTTCAATGATCTAGATAACCACGTAATTAGACATTGATTAATTAGACAACTCCAAAAAACATTCCCGGGTTTTTAATGATCTAGATAACCCTGAATTAGACATCGACAACGCCAAGAAACTTTCCAGGGTTTTCAATGATCTAGATAACTATGTAAATAGCCATCAACAACTCCAAGAACCTTTCCAGGGTATTCAATGATCTAGATACCATGCAATTAGACATTGACAACTCCAAAACACTTTCCAGAGTTTTCAATGATCTAGATAACCCTGAATTAGACATCGAAAACTCCAAGAAACTTTCCAGGGTTTTCAATGATCTAGATAACTATGTAAATAGCCATCGACAACTCCAAGAAACTTTCCAGGGTTTTC
>JAOBAT010073357.1:7017-17265 GCA_026413305.1 Hydrozoanthus tunicans | reverse complement strand
ACATGGTATGTGCTGGCACGCACAACCTATGCATAACTGCACGTAGGCAATTCCCACCGCCTTGGAAACCCTATAAAATGTAAGCACATTTTCTATATTAAAAGATTCCTTGCCCTTCATTTGTTCCTGCCCATTCAAACAACCAAAGAAGTTTTTCGGAAATTTTGAAACCGGAAATTTTGAACTTGGAAATGTCTGGCTCTTCTCGGCTTTCGTACTTTTGACTCTTTTGGTAGCCAGGTGACCCTAATTGAATTTTAATAGAAGCTGTTTTGTTTTCAAGAATTTAAGGTCAAGAAAAAAAAGTAGACACAATTACGTAAATTATTTCAAAATCTAAAGTTATTTATTTATGTTTCGTAATTGTTCCGAGCACAAGAAACCCCTTTTGAATGAAAAAACTTGTTTTGATTCAAGACAGTTTGCCAAGTTTCAACAGATTTCCTTTCACCCTTGAATAACACGAACAACGAAATGTTCTTGAACGTAAAAACCTCTGAGAGAAACACTTATTGACCCCCTTCTTAAAAGCTCTTGAAAAGCACTTTACTTCATCAAACTACTTTAGCATATACGGCCGTATTTTTTGGATCTTAACACACACCCGGCATAGATAAATAACCCGCACCTTCGCATATGACTTAGAAAAACGAAAATCTTTATAATAAAGTTAAGCGAAACCGCGCACTCTGATGGGTTAATAAACATGAACAAATACCAATTGCGCACGCGAATGGCGTCATCAGTTTTGCCAATCCGTGGAAAAAGTACAAACTATACGGTTCCCGACTATGTCTGAGGGAGAGTGAAGGACACTCAAAGACAGAGGACAAAGCAAATAAGTTGTGTATTTTCTTTCTTTCTTTCAGCATTTTGAAATATCAATTAGGAATTAATTTTGCAATAACTGTATTACTTGTTTTCACGTGATACCTGGCGGCCATGTCTTGAACAAAAGAATTTTGATAATTTCTTTTGTTTGGAGCACCAACATGGCCGTTTCATCTTTTGTTTTTGGTGTCTCTAGGAAATGGTTGCAACCCAAGATTTAAGGCTTCAGATCTTCAAGCGCAAATGTTCTATATTATAAAAGAAATGGTTCATAAAAACAGCGTGCACAGGCATCGAGTTATTGAGCACTTGGTAGGTAGCTTTAAGCACTCAAAAGCTAGAGAAGCACTCAGCACTCAACCCGCACCAGTAAACTATATCAACGCACCTTCTCCAATATAAGGTAAAATTAACAGTCTTGTGGGTTACAGTCTTCAAAACACGGTATGTACTGGCACGCACGACCCAACCAAACCTCCAAAGCTCCTCTCACAATTGCACTGATTAAATCAAGCTAAAGATCTCGGACTCACTTGAAAAGTAAGTATTTTAGGCTTTTTCTGAATTTTACTGATTACTTAGATAAGTGCGCTTTTTTCTTGTTGAGTTTGAAAGTTTGTAGATGTCAAAATTGAGTAGTCAAGTCGCCTTTTATGAAAGCCATAACTGAATCTACGGTACCTTAGAACAGTCGTCAATTCTCACTCATGTTACTGGACTGACTTCACAAGAGCAAAGAAAATGTATCTAAAAGAACATGTATATCACCGTTGAAGTACTTTACAGTTCGTCTGTGCAATCTTTTTTCTGCGATGTAGCGCTTGCTGGAGTTTTGTTTCTGCTTGTAATATGAAACCCGTCGCGTTTACTGCAGTTCTCCTTTTTTTTGTATTTTTCCTAAATTTTAAGCTGTTTATAAGAAAAGCGGTAAAAAATATATTTCCATTTATTTGAAATTTACTCCAATAAGACTGCTAAAAGCAGTCATTTAAGAAATAAAACATGTTCTCCGTGCCTTCATAGCCGGGTGAAAACCGAGGCGAACGTTTGGGAGAATTCGAGAACAGATCAGTGAAAACCCGAGACGCAGTCGTGGTATTTCACCTGCTCCAGAATTCTCACAAACTTTAAAAAGCCGCTGGCGGACTGTTTGAATTGAAATTCTGTGATCCATACATCGGTTTGTAGATGGACAAACAATCGTATATTTTGCTTACTTCTAAGATACGGAAGTGTGCAAAACTTTTAAAACCAAAAGGGTCTCCCAAAAGAAGTCAGAGAAATGAAAGAATGTCTCCCAACATTTCAATGATAAGTCGATTTTCGGTCTATCGGCTCCGAAACCACATGTATTGAGAAAATGCATTGCAGCAAAGCCGTTGTTTCTTTTCTCCTTGCCTTGGCGTAAAAATTGCTGGTTCACATGATTGCATTCTCTGTCGTTCATCAGGGGTTTGTTGCGAGTTTCGCTTTTGATAGCTGAGCTGCTTTGATCACAGGTTTGTGCCGAACACTCGACTTTTGTTGTTGTTTCAGAGTTTTTCAGTTTCGCGTTCTGTATATTGTTTGATGATTTATTAAACGCCGCATTTCCAGAAAACTGAATGCTTTTATTATGTGGAGGGCAATTAAGATAACGTTCAATTCTGTTTTTCAGCTCGAGAAGACAACTTTTGGAGTAATCTTCGCTTGCTTAATTGTTTCGTACTTTAGCATAAAACTTTCTTAGGTTGCCCTAGTTCACTAGTTCGCTTGTTCAGTTGTTGTCATCTCTTTAAGGGATTTTATTTGATCTTTCTCTACTGCCAACTCAGTGAATGAAAGTCACTTTATATTTTCTAAATATAAAGTTTGTGATTTATTCAAGCTGTTGTAAAAACAAAGCAAAGTTAAAATGATATTTCTTGAAACATTACTTAGTCTGTTTCTTTCATGGTAAATATAAAATGTCAGGAAGCAACTTCGCTACAGACTGTTTTCTTAACGGCCAAGATACGTTCCTTTTTTTGAATGTCTCTTTGTTGCGAGGAATCACCGCTCGACCTTGTGACGCAGGAAAAATCGATATTTCTGAATTACTGAATAGGGCACCTGTTTACCTGTTTACACGGACAATGCCGGAGGCAAATGCCTTCCGGGCTCACTGGCTGCCGGGCAAAGCCGGTTAGGGATTAATTAATAAAAAACCAAACATGCCAGTTAGTTTGTTGAATCTCTTGACTTTCTTTCTTCGAGGCTGAGTGAACTTTGTTGAAGCTGGGATCATTATTTTTAGTTAACATCAAAAGGCTTGGTTTTTAGTTTTTATTGGCGAACCTGTTTCTTTAACTCCAAATCCTTTTGATCTAACTTGATGGATTTTTGGCACATTAAATATTCTTTTCGTTTATATGCTCTTTTGTTTGTAGTAGGTCCAGTGGACTCAAAGAAATACATGAACCACCTTTTCAACAAAGCTCAGCTCAACCTTAAAGCTGGTTGTCTATTGTAGCGTTTTAGCCAGATTTGCATGTTGGTTTTAGTTCCTTTTCGTACGAAGATGTTTTATATTTTGTTGTGGAAGTCAGGAAAACGTTTGATCACAAAATTGCAGAATAAAGTGTTCTGTTTGGAAGGTGCTTGTTACACTTAACCCAATGTTAACTCGTTACAAAACTTATTGGTTGTTATGGTAACTAACCCTTGGTTAACACTAATCGAGTTTTGAGAAACCAGGCCCTGTTCTGCTTAATTGTTCTAGTTGCTTTTACAAACTTTGTAAAAAACTTGAATAAAACTACTAAATGAGTTCGACCTTTTAACACGTAACAAAATGGCCACTTAAATAAAACGTTGCTAAGTAACCGAAACCCTATCAAATAGAACGTTCTAGTTTAACAAAAAAATCAGTGAGGGAGAACGAAAGTTACATGTTCTTTTATTAATATTGTTCATTCGATTCAAGGCTGCAACAAGTTTACAGGTAATGAAAACTATGAAAAAGTAGTAATTTCTATTGTACTTTTAGATTTAAGCACTTCAAAAAACAAGTATATCTGACAAATAAGCCTTTTTAACGCATTATGGTTCATTTGCTACTTTTTTTAGCAAAACAAATTGTTTTAGAAACAGTTATGTGCATATAGTATTCTTATCACAGAAGTGTTCTATCTAAAACATCGTTAACTTTGTCGACTTTTTCATCCGCGTAAAGAATATTCTTGGCTCAAATAACTTGATTTAACAGTGATTTCTGGAATACAATCTGTGCCCTTCCCACTCGTTAACAATAGAGTTCTCTGTATTTCCATTTTTTAATCTTGAGCGTTCGATCAGTACACGGATACACAGATGCGATTCACATCTGGAACTTACATTCTCTCCGATATCTTCACTACCTCTCAATACTCTTAAATAATAACTAAATACTGGTGAAAAACGTAATCTCTTAGAAAAGGTTTAACAGAGAGCTGGAATTCTTAGCTTAAATTGAGCTCGAGATGGATTTGACAAGCTTAAGAAACGAATAAGTATACAATAGTTTTTTTATTTAGCTGTTTTGGCAAGGTGCTAATCCTGCATGCTCAAAAGTTTTCACTCACTCAATGCAATCAGTCAATGATTCCACGTGAATGATGTAAAAGTTTGGGAGCGCAGGGTTATTTGGAAAGGGAGCAACTTGCGCGTTTTCAGATACCTATTATTTTTTTAACTCTTGGTGTCTAAATTTTTGTAAATGAAACTTAAAAAATGTTCATAACTACTGAAATTAGACTGAAAAACTGTCCATATGTTCGATTTTCTTGGGGCTTACGCCTGAATCTTGATGTCTTGTGAGAATACAGATGAAAACCATGCGTTGTTCGTCTATCTTATTCAAAACGCGTGTGGCTTTTATCTGGGTTTTTTTATCTATTGTTTATAATTGCTCTTGTTTTAAAACCAATTATAAATATTACAACTACAAGATATACAAGATCTAAGAAATACCAAATTTAAAATAGTTATAATCGTTAACCCGTTAGGAACTCATTGTTTTTTTTTTTTGACAAAAACGATTTAGAAATTTGGTATGAAGGGAAAAATATTTTTTTTTTGCTCTTTTTTTTCCTATTTTTTTTAAAATTTTCATTTCAGTCTCAAATTGTTCCTAATTTGTTCTTGTTTTTCGGGCGATTTGAGCCTCGCTGTTCTTATTACGTTTGTTCTTAAAAAAAGCCTAAGAGATTGTCTTTAGCAAGGTCGACGTTGTTCTCAACTGCCTTAAAATCAAATTCAAGTCCTCAGATTTTTGTTACTCATAGCTAGATCCCTGGCTCTATTAAAGTTGGATCTTTAATATTTAATGACTGCTTGCCACGCTCATTTTGCTATTTTTTCTTTTTTTTTAAATTTTCATTTCAGTCTCAAATAGTTCCTAATTTGTTCTTGTTTTTTGGGCGATTTGAGCCTCGCTGTTCTTATTACGTTTGTTCTTAAAAATCGCCTAAGAGATTGTCTTTAGCAAGGTCGAGGGGGGGGGGGTAAGATCGAGGTGTTTTAAAGTGGATTTTACCGTATACCTATTACGTAACTGTTTTTCGGGCATTTGTAATACTGAAAACATTAAAGGCTTTTCGTAGTCTTAGTCTTGATATAGACGAAGAATTAATTTGTCCCACCGTATTCGTTAAAAAAGGGAGTCGATGGGCTTTACTTACTAATATCTGGTTTATGAAATATTTTTAAAGTAAAGATACGCATTGCTTTGTAATTATTGTTTGAAAAAAAGTTCAAATTGGAAGAACCAGCGGGTAACGCCATGCGGCAAAGATTTTCAAATTTCAAAAGTATTTTTAGTTATCCTAAAACCTCTAGCCATTTCAAACGCTTCTGAAGGCAGTTTTGATCTTTTTATGGTATGACTTTAGTGACCAAGAGAGCGATCTTTAGACCAAGTATTTTTGAGCATGGATAGATGAACCACTTATTTTTGTACTTCTCTGTTTTGTTCAGCATAGGTTTGTGCAAGGCTGCAGAGAACAAGCTGCAATTGTCACGATGACCGAAATAAAGAAGATCTTAATTGCCAACAGAGGCGTGTGTGCCTGTCGCATTATTGAAACATGTACCAAAATGAACATTGACTTTGTTACTATTTTTGCGAACGATGACCAACACTCCTTACACGTCAAAGATTCGAAAGAAAGTTACCCTGTAAGTTCTTACATGGACATTGATGAGATAGTTGAGACAGCTAAGAATTGCAATGCTAATGCAATTCACCCAGGATATGGTTTTCAATCGGAGAACTATTTGTTTGCTGAGAAATGTTCCGAAGCCGGAATAATCTTCATTGGCCCCACTGCAGACAACTTAAAAACGTTCGCCCAGAAACACGTCGCAAAATTACTTGCAAAAAGCAACGAAGTAAACTTACCAGTAATGCCAGATTCAGGGTTGTTACAAAATGTGGATGAAGCTATCCACGAAGCTGCAAACATTGGCTACCCAGTTGTGCTCAAGCTGACCGCCGGAGGAGGAGGGATCGGTATGCAAGTCTGCAGTGATGAATCCGAGTTAAAAATGCACTATGAGACTTGTCGAGTCCAAGGAATGAAATTCTTCGGCAGTGGTGACTTGTATGTAGAAAAGTTCATCCGACACCTTCGACATATTGAAGTGCAAGTACTTGGGGATGGGAAAGGTGAAGTTGTTCATTTAGGTGAGCGGGAGTGCTCAGTGCAACGGAGGAATCAAAAGATAATCGAGGAAGCACCTTGTACTTCTCTAACGGAGGAATTCCGCGAAACACTGTGTGCAATGGCAGTGCGAATCTGCCAGTCTGTAAACTACAAATCAGCTGGAACAGTCGAGTTTTTGGTAGATGATGAGAAAAAGGAGGCCTACTTTTTGGAAGTGAATGGACGGCTTCAAGTGGAACATCGGGTAACAGAACTTATCTACGGAATCGATTTGGTGGAATGGATGATCCGAATTGCTTGTCCTTCAAATAACAAAATCTTGAAACCAATGTTGCCCCGTGGTCACGCCATTGAGTGCAGAATATATGCCGAAGACCCTCTGAAAGACTTCGAACCATCATCTAGGGTACTTACAGAAGTGATCTTGCCTTCAGAAAGCCCTTATTGCATAACGGACTTTTGGGTTTATCGGGGCTGCACAATATTGCCAAAGTATGATCCTTTGCTTGCAAACATCATTCAGTGGGGGCCTACACGAACAGTAGCTGCAAGACAAATGGCAACAATGTTAAAGAACACTATCTTCAGTGGCCCGGCTAGTAATCTGGATTATATAACACAGTTCATTGAAAGTGAACACTTCTTGCTTGCGAAAACTCATACCGGTGTACTTAAACAATTTACGTTTATCACAAAGTACATGGAGGTTCTCGATGCCGGGTTGTACACAACTATACAAGACTGGCCTGGTCGTACAAGGAGCGGGCTCTGGCGCGTGGGTGTACCCCCAAGTGGCCCCATGGATCATCTAGCTTGCAGGATTGCCAACTGTCTTGTTGGTAATCCCGAAGGCAGTGCTGTATTGGAGATTACGGCTGGTGGGCCAACACTGAAGTTTCATTGCGATACTGTTGTTGCTCTAACAGGAGCATCAATGGATGCTTCCATTGATGGAAAAGACATTCAAATGTGGAGCTCTGTTGCTGTCAGGAGTGGCGACGTTCTCAACATAGGATCTCTTAACACAAGATTTGGATGCCGCGCTTATCTTGCTGTTGGAGGAGGCATCGATATCCAGGAGTATCTAGGGAGTCGATCAACTTTTGCGAGCGGCAACCTAGGCGGCTTTCAGGGACGTCCAGTCAATTTTGGAGACGTCCTCAAGATTGGAGTACCATCCGACCCATTTTTGCTTGAAAGACAACCAAAATCTTTGGAACAGCTTGATGCTCTAAAAGCAGATTATGGCGAAGCATGGGAGATTGGAGTTCTGCCTGGACCTCACGCTAGTCCAGATTATTTCACGAAAGAAGATATGGAGATGTTTTACTGCACAAAGTGGCAAGTTCATCACAATTCCAACAGGCTAGGAATCAGGTTGATAGGTCCCGCACCAAAGTGGTCACGGGCTAACGGAGGTGAAGGTGGCAGTCACCCTTCAAATATTCACGACTGCGAGTATGCAGTGGGAACAGTTAACTTCACTGGGAACATGCCAATTATTATTGCACAAGACGGTCCTAGCCTTGGTGGCTTTGTGTGCCCGAGCACCATTGTGCAATCCGAGTTATGGAAAATAGGTAAGCTTATAGAAAACTTAAATACCTAAGTTTCTCATCATCGACTTACCTGTTACATACAATTTTAGCGTCACGTTAATTTAGCGATTTTGTAGCTTAAATATTTAGCGACACTTTAATTTAGCGATTTTTCCAAAACCTCGTATTTCTAGTCACTTTATTTTCGCGATTTTGATTCATTTTATAGTAAATCATACACCTTAGATGAATTTCACCAACAAAATAAGACAGTAACAACAACAGTAACGCATTGTTATTAACAGATACATGTTCCAAAACATAACGTCAATGTTTTACATCATCTATGTTCTTGTCTCATAAGTCTCATTTAGTCTCCAGAACGTTTTTGTTGCCAAACAATACCAAACCATTGACTCTTTAAACGCTTTTGTTACATTACACCCACATAGATTTTAAAAATTGCTAATTCGCTAATTTTAAGTGACACTAGAATTTCATGTAGTAAGGTGGACTTGTTAGACCCGTTTCAAATGGCGAAATAACATCGGCTTACGCCGTGTTAAACTCAACTAAAAAGCGACCCAAAGAACGACGTTTTAAACATAGTCGAGCCATAGCCGTGTCAAGGGAAATCGTGCTACACGACTCTGCTAATCTTTTCTCTAGCCTACTGATCCATTTGGCCGCCGCCTATCTCCGGTTCCGTAGTGTTAAGCGGATGAGAGTCTTTGACTTCCCCTGGACAGGACACTAATCTATCACAGGTTAGCTCCCAGCAGAACTGGTACTCATTTATACAGCTGAGTCGACTGGAACAAAGTAGGTTAAGTGTCTTGTTCAAGGACACAACACAGTGATTCGGCTGGGGCTCGACCTCGCGACCTTAGGGTTTAGAGTCGAACACGCTAACCGCTCGGCCACTGCGCCGCAGCACGACTCTGCCTCGACGTGTTTTCAAACGTCGTACTTTAGTCGCACTCAGTCGCGTTTGACACACCGTGACCGTGGCGCTGGTTCGTCGTTTGAAATGAGTCCTAGAATCGCTCTCTGGCATTTCACGCAGACCATATTGAGTAGATACAACTTATTGGGTTGAAACACTTTGACAAATCAAGAGAGACAATAGAGCATAAACACTTAACACAAATATTTGAACGTAAATCTTATTCCTGTGTTTATTAGAACGTAACACGCTCGGGGACCCTTTCCTCATTAAGCCCGATAAACTGAAAACACATGTTTAAACACCATGACATTTTTCCATGAGGTTCCTTGATTTCGCTGTTCTCTGTCTTAATCAGCAGTCTAATCAAACGTGCAAGTATAATTACTTATACTAAAATTAAACTTATTAAATGAAACAATCATGATGTCAATATGATTTTAGTAGTAACAGTAAGAGTGTTGACTTTAATGTTATTTCAATAATATAAAATGTTATTGCTGCTAATTTTACTAATATTGTTTCTGTTTTTATTTTTATTTTTGTTATTGTTTTGTTTTCTTTCTTTTTTGCCATAAAAGTAATACTATCAATTACAATTTTAGGTCAAGTCAAGGCCGGAGACACAATTAAGTTTCGTAAAATGACTATCAGAGATGCAGTCCAAAACCGATTAGCGCAAAATCAACTCATTGATTCCTTGACTCCAACCAAAAAACGGCGAAGAGTTTTCCTACCACCTGACTATTACCCCCAGACAAAAGTTGTTCTTCACAAGATTCCGCCCTCCGAAGAAAACCCGGGATGCGAGATTCGTCTTGCCGGCGACTCGAACATTCTAATCGAGTATGGTGAAATGGTGCTGGACCTTAACTTGCGGTTTCGCGTGCACTTCCTCGAGCAATGGATTCTAAAACACGCAATTCCTGGACTCGAGGAAACAGCGCCGGGAGTGCGATCCCTTCAAGTTCGTTACGATCCTATCATCCTGCCTTTGTTGGATTTGATTCAAATCATCATCCTTGCCGATAGTGAACTCCGCGACATCTCGCATCTGTCCATTCAAACACGTGTGATTCGCCTTCCCATGTGTTTTAACTACAGTGGCGTCGATAAAGCTATCTCCAGGTAAAGCCTTACATTTTTACATAAGAACCAGTTTCCCGTTTATTTTAACTACAGTGGCGTCGATAAGGCTATCTCCAGGTAAAGTTTTACATTTTTACATAAGAACCAGTTTCCCGTTTATTTTAACTACAGTGGCGTCGAT
>JAOBAT010073346.1:0-21277 GCA_026413305.1 Hydrozoanthus tunicans | reverse complement strand
CTCAGTTATTTTAAGACCCTGAGTGAAGGTCCGGCACCGGGAATCGAACCCGGGCCTCCCGCACGACAGACTGGCACTTTACCAACTAGGCTAACCAGGCGGCGGTTAAAACATTTTATGACCCCGACGTGACTTGAACACGCAGCCTTCTGATCTGGAGTCAGACGCGCTACCATTGCGCCACGGAGTCTAAAGTGTGTCAGAAAGTGGAGTGTTGTTGCCGTTCGTCTTGTTTTGTGGTTTTAACGCTGTTTTTATGTTTACCTGCAGCTTTATATAAAGATCCATCACTTCAGCAGTTGGAAGATGTCTTCAGTTCCGTTAAACAAACTTCTTATCGAGATAGAGTTAGTTTTTATGCTGTTTTGTTGTTTGCCAAGAACTGCAGAGCGAGAGCAGAAGAACGGAAAGAATTCGAAAGATGGAGTATTTTTGTAACTACTAAATCATTACAGAGAAAAAATCAAACTTTGCAAGAAAGCGGACTAAAAAAGAACTGTGAACTTGAAGCAAGTTATGTAAAGGTTGATGTGATGGCCTCCCATGTCGTTGATAGCCGTGAGGAAAGAATCTTTTCTAGAAGTGGTGTTAGATTATTTTTAAAGGACCTCAGTTACTGTGATGAATACAAAGGTAGGTTGTGAATTAGGAGTCTTTCTTTGCTTAAAGTCCCTATAGATATTGTTTTGTTACTTCTTAGATTAAAACCATCGTCATCTATGATTTCAGAATTCAAATATATTGAAGAAATTTCCGCATCTAAGTATGCTTAATTATGAAAAGTTCAAAAATTTAAATTTAGACCGACAAGGTCAGGACTGGTAACCTGTCACGTAGCAGCAGCATTAGTGGTTTTTATTATTTTTTTCCTATTTTTTGAATTTTTGGATTATTAATACTGGACTAAATTCTTGTCATAATATCATTTCTAAAGTATGAAAGCGATAACTTGGCGTGCTTACAGCCGGTTGCTAGCTAACCGACTCAAGGTACGTCATAATAACGCGAGAACTTTAGGGAAGGGACTCTTGTTCAAACCAAATGGACTTTAGTCCCGAAACTGCCAAATTTGCACGTTTTAAACCTCGAAAACAAAACGGGATCTGTGAGAACTGTTTCGTTTTCGAAAATTGATATTACCAGAGGGTTCTCCTCTGCATCTGAAAAAAAAAAAACCATAAGCGTTTTAGGGTGACAAGAAATTAAACTAATGCCACGTTTTACCATTTCAGGAATCTTTATTGCAGATGCTTACTCGGTAATAAGCGAAGCTGATGAGAAAATTTTAGAAAGGCAGCCCGAAACGGTTAGTTTTTTCGGTATCTTTTTGAGTGCATAGTGAGTAGCAAAGGCCGATATTGATTAAATTTGCGCGCTACGTCACGGACCTTGAGCTCGGTTAATAAGGCGTATGTTTTGTATGGCCAGGAAGATTCGCGCGCCGCGATTGGTCAATTATTTGAGGTATGTTTCTTACCACACGGAGCTCAAACTCGGTTAAGGCTGAGTAGATGCACGCAATGTGATTGGTCAGTTTGAGGCTCCTTACTTTCCGTACGGACCTCGAACTCGTTTGACATGGCGTATTTTTTTGAAGGGCGAGTAGATTCGCGCGCTGTGGTCAATTTGAGACTTGTTTTGTTTCTTTTTTAAAGTCATACAGTAATATTTTGCTTACCTCATTGCTCAGTCGGTCCTATATTTTTCCTCCTGGCCTTGCACTTCACACTTACGGTATCGACCTAGCACTTGGTTGATAACAGGAATTTATTACATGACAAGTTAAAATTTTAGGGCCAATAACTAAATCCAGTGCGCTGATTGGTCGAAAATCGGTCCAAAAACTTTCCGCACTGGACCCAGGAGGTATTTCAACGATTTCTTGTTAACGTGAGTTCGTAGAGATAATCAGTTGTTCTCTTTCTGATCTACAACTTATGCAATGTTAAAATCATGTTTTATCCTCGTTTTCTCGGTCTGTGTGGGAAAATACTTAGTTTTGGTCTTTTGGTACAGTGAAGACCTCAAGCAAACATTTTACCGAACAGACCGAGTACTCGGTTATTAGGATGTATATCTCCCTGCTGTCTGGCCTAGAAGTCCGTAAAACTTAAAATCGCCATTTGATTAATCTCTTGATGAGTTACTCCCTTTCTGGTTGGTTGGCGTGACTTGGAACGGGTCACTTAAAATAGTGAGTCCGATGTTTTGAGAATAGGCTTTCTTGGTTCTCTTGTGTAGTAAATATAGAACTACTGTAAGACGGCTGTTGCTGTTGCTAAATTTACCCTGTTTACCAAATTATTGTTTCGTTAGGAAAATGTTGATGTATCTGAGCTGTTTCACGTGTCAGCTCTGTCTCTTCCTGGTCTCACGTCCGATTCGAGAGAAGGGATGCTGTATAGGCTGGAAGGTAAGTAACAACTTAGTCCTTTTGGTTTTTGTTCAGTATCTTACTTCTCCTTTTATAATTGGTATATTATAAAACGTTTTGTAATGAGAAAATGGAATCGATCAAGCATAGCAAAAAGGTGAAAACGAAAAGCAAAATTCACTGTCATTAACATGAAGAGTATGGATTTTAGTTTGAAGAACTTAATAACACAGCGTTTGGTGTATTTTGTGCTGAAAGAGTTAATACCTTTCAAAGTTTTGTGCACGGTCAAGACCAGAAAAAAAAAGAAAACAAAGACATTCAACAATGTTTCCTAACCAGCGAGATTTTTGCTTAGTCTTGTAATTACAGGGACCTTTTTGAAAACAGACTTATCATCCAACTCCAAGGTGGGGCACGGTTAGTATATTTGTGGTAGGAATTCGCCCAGTAGCTGACCTATCTGGGGTACAGGGGTTCTAACTGAGAAATTTTTTAAATTTTAAAGGGAGAAACGGTGTACTTTAGCCTGTGTTTCTGTTTCCCAAGTTTCTCTTCTTGTTTTAGTTGTTATAATTTAGAGACATTGACTAGTCACTTTACTGATAGTTGAGGAACCGGTTGACTTTTTAAATTCCACGGGAGTTCTAGTGCAAATCCTGCGTGGAAATAGCCGGGACAACAATTAAGATAACGGAAAAAAATTCCTAATGTCCAAGCCCTAACAAAAACTTTGAACCAGTCCGTATACATTAACTATGGTGGCACTAAAGCCGTGGCTACCCGTTGCAACATTGCCTGCAACGTTGCCCGCAACGGGAGTAGATCACCGTGTAGCCAGCTTTGAAGTTGTTCCGCGCAAAGTTCCGCTAAGTAGAAACCGATCCTACTCCTGCAACATTGCATGCATCGGTTTCACCGCGTGGCTACACGAAGGGTTTCAGTTTCGCGCAACGTTGCATGCAATATTGCACCGTGTAACCACGACTTCAGTTGTAAAATAATATTGGTTTATGTTAACACGAATTTTTTTCTTTCAATTTATCAAGGAACTGTGGTGGACGTCGACGAAAACGCTGCCTACTGTTGGCTGGAGTGTGACAGTTGTGGCGACCCAAACATCGCTAATGATCAGCATGATGGGTAAGGCTGTTCTCTCAGTTCCAACCTCCTGACTCAGGACCAAGGGAGACGAGCCCGGTCCTTGGGGTCGGGCACTATTATAATTTGATACGAGTGCCTGACGTTTCCGTTTAGAGTGCAACCGCTCTAGTTCAAATTCCGTTGGGAAACGAAAAAGTGTTCGAATTAGCGAGAGTTCGAATTAACCGAGTTTCAGTTAAGTGATTTGGTAACTGAGATCAAATCCTGGGGAACTTGGATTTGTTCAAATTAGCGGGGGTTCAAATTAACCGAATTTGAGTTAAGTGGTTTTGTATCTAAGATCAAACCCTGGGGAAATTAGATTTTGATCGAATTAGCAGGGGTTCAAATTAACCCAATTTGAGGTAACTGTTTTTGTATCTAAGAACAAATCATGGGGAAATTGGATTTGTTCGAATTACCGGGGGTTCAAATTAACAGAGTTTGAGTTAAGTAGTTTGATAACTAAGATCAAATCCTGGAAAACTTGGATTTGTCCGAGTTAGCGGGGGTTGAAGTTAACCGAGTTTTGTATCTAGGGTCAAATCCTGGGAAACTTGGAATTTGCTCGAATAAGCGGAGATTTCGAGTTATCTGAGCTCGAACTGCCGGGTTTCAACTGTTGTCCTATTGTATTGCATTTGTATGTGTTTTCACCCACAGTCGCAAATGAGCAGCGTAACCGATAGTTTGTTTGTTTCTTTATAACAACACTTATACTGAGGTGCAGTTCAGTATAACTGGTTTCGATGGGGCTCTTTTATAAAATAAACTTACAGACAAAAAATGTTTTACAGTTAAAATTATGATATTACAAAGTAATTAGAGAAAAACATACACACATGTACAGCGTTGAAGCCAATCTTGAATTTTGTTAAGTCATGATTCCTCCTTAAGTCTAGAGGAAGGGTATTCCATACTTTGAAGGAGCCCTGATATTTAATCCTAGTGGATTGAACATTCGTCCACAGACCATCACTGAATGCAGTTCACTGTATGTTTTTGTAATCTTTATCTGTTGCTCCAAATAAAGAAAGGCTACCACGCGTTTAGCAGTAAGTATGAGCTTAACTTCAAGAGTTTTAGACATCAGTCTCGTAACATCGTTTAAAAGGTAAATCATGATCTAAGCTCTTTCAGTAAAGTTAAGATTTTTCAGTTGTATGACAGGGTCGCTTATGACATTTTTATAAGTTTTGTTTCAACTTTACGAACTGCAGATCAACGTATGACTGCATCAAGTGTGGGAAGAAAGTGACAAACCCGCGAACTCGGGTGCATCTGGAGATCTTTCTTCTTGCTTTTAGCCTTGATTCAGTTGTAAAAGTGCAGGTTTGTAATCAATCTCTTTATACTCTTTGATGTTCCTACCAATATTTATAAGTGAATGGTCGCTTTTTAAACGTTTTATCTTAAGGGAAAAGCAAGGCTTTATTTGCAATAGCTTGTACTGGATCCTAATAATAGCAGCAGCTATGAACAGTCATTTTGGCTTTTTTGGCTCTCTCAGCACAGCATAGCTAACAAACAGTCTCGACTTCCTTTTTGTTAGCCTCCTCGCAGACGTTTTTTGTGTCAGTCCTTCCCAGTTCCCTCCCCCACTGAACTGGGAAGGACTGGGAAGGACTGACACAAAAAACGTCAGCGAGGAGGCTACCTACTTGTGGGATCTGGGTTCAGAACAGGTTTAGCTCTTCTGACCCTTGAGGCCTTAGTACCGTTTTACTCGCTCTTTCTGTATCAAATCTCCAGCCAGACTTACAAGCATTACGCTTCCATTCTTAGATAAAGGTCAGATTACAAGCGCAGTTTCTTTGCAAATATATTTCTTCGATTTTTGTAATCTGTAGCTGCAGCAGAGTACGGTGGAATCTCTTATGCCTGTATCATACCAGGACAGTCAGGAGGTAAGAACTAACCCCCAAACGTCCGCGTATTAAAATTTCTTACTGGATACATTATCAACGTTGGTTGATTCTTCCTGATTGAGTCATCCTACTTACTGCCCGATGCACTGGGCAGTATTGTAAATTTTTAATAGTTTTAGCTGATATGATGAAATGTAATGACGGCGTCTTCATTAAAATCCCATCTGCACTACAGCACCGGCGGTTATGGATGGAGAAGGGAAAAGGAGGGGGAAGGAGAGGAAGGGGAGAGGGAATGAGGTAAGGGGAGAGGAGGAGGAAGGAGTTGGGGGGGGGACTAAGGGGGTAGGGGTACATTTTACCAAGGTGAAACGAAAAACTTTAAAAAGTGATTTTGGTACCTTGTTACTGCACTCCGAGTGTTTTCCTCCCTTCCCACTCCTTTCCTACTGGATTTGACAACACAAATGTCATCTGACTTCCAAAATGTCATTTTTTGGAACAAATTCATATTCCGATCAACGTGATCATCTAAAGAGAGGCCAAACTTTGACATGCTGTTGTTAACCAAAGTCAAGCGTAAGAGAAAGAAAAAAGCCAACGACAGGAATCGAGCGGGAATCGAACCCACAACACCCCGATCACATGGCAGGTGCTCTGAACCACTGAGCTTCTGATGCAACTATACAGTAGTAGTTAGAACCAGTCCAATACCAGCCGAGCAACCCCAGTCCGAGCCAACCCACTTTTTCCCACACTCCTCTCGAAAACGTGGATTACTCTTTGGCGTGGTCGCACAGTCTGGATCATCGGACATGTTACACGATCATAGGTCCGTTTTTATTCGGTTCCCCTTAAAGGGCAACTGAACTCTGAAATCTAATTTCTCAAATGAAATCTATCAAGGTGTTGAGAACATATCTAAAAGTTTTTTTTACTTATGTCGCGCTGATTTTCTGAGAAATTCTAGTTTTTATGTGCGTGTTTCGGGTCGTTTGGGGTCATTGAGCGTGGGCGCTTGTCGACTTGTCAGCGGTAAACGAAGGTAACGTGTGACGTAGGTTATTGGGAGCGAGCGAGCGCTTGAACTGTTTTTGTTATCATAAGCTCACTTACACAGTCAAGTGTGAAAATTACAACTTACGTTGTGTGCGATATCTCACTCCAACGATGAATATTTTTAGTCCGAGCCAATTCCTACCCATCTCTGACGTCATAGCCTCACTCTCTCTCCGCTTAATCCCTATTTCAGAGCCGCGGGTACAATGCGGCAAGAAACGTGTTTTAAACTCGAATTTCTCGGAAAGTTAGCGCGATACGAGGAATTTCTTTTAAAATCGTTTTCACACTCAGTTAAAGATTTTGTTTGACAAAAGTTGACTTTAGGGTTCAGTTCCCCTTTAACGCTTACCTTTGGTTAATCACAATACGTCAGAGTTTGACCCCTCTGAAGATGATCATTTTTGTTACCTCCATGTCACCAAGGATACCTACCGCTGCAGCTTCGAGCCCAAGCTCTTTCATTGAGGCAGAAGAGCCTGGGTACGAATTTGCTGCTGCTGTTGGCTGTGAAGTATTTGGGCATGCGTAGTTTGCGTTGGTAATTTGTTGTGGTTCCAAACTCCAGTCAAAAGGATGTGATTCGTTCTTGATCATAGAACCTTAAAATTCATTCTTCTCAATCTTAAAATATGTTTTTGGTTCAGAGTTGGTTAGAAAAACAGCAAACAGATTGAGAAGGAACAATCTATCAAAGCTGAGTTGGAGAAACACTCAAAAGCTTTGATACCTACACATACTGTTTAAAACAACTCTTGATTTTTCTTTCTAGGGTTACGATATTGACAGCGTCTTGGATAAGAACATTGGACCGATACAGTGTCTTCTTGTCAAGTCTTCATCACTTGATAACACTGGCCATCTCAGAGCTCACTTGGAAGAAATTCCATCAAAATTATAAGTTTTAAAGTTTTATTGCAAGCAAATAATAATCAAACGGAGGCTTAACGCGATGGTTAAAACTGTTTTCGAACTTTTTATTTGGCTTTTTAAGCCACTCTAGCCCTTGTGCAGTGTTTTGGGGAAACATTTAAGAATTTTTCCATGTTCACTATGACCATTTCGAAACCTCGAAGCTTTACGCAGGAAAATCAAGAAGCTTTAATTTGTGAATAGTTGAATAAAAGATATTTATTAATCCTTGAGAATGCCCAATAATCAGTTTGTATATTCTCCTTATATACAGAATTTTGAAAATTTCGAGTTTAGTTGTACGATCAATTTTGGGGAAACATTTAAGAATTTTTCCATGTTCTTCAAAGCCATTTCAAAACCTTGAAACTATACACACGAAAATCAACGAGCTTTAATTTGTGAAATTGTGCCTTTTGCGGGGTAAAAATACGCGATGCTTAATCCCTCCTTTAACTCCTGCAGGAAATCGCGAACTGGCGCTGTGACGTGGCAAATATATTTGTCTACAATAGCTTCACCCAAGGGTTCATTAACGTATTTTCCTTTTTTTACTCGATTTTGGCTCTCGTCTTAAAAAAGAAGAAAAGGACTCTACTCCCACCAACATAGTTCCCAGGTCTTTTCTCCGAAAGAAATGGCTGCCCACTCCCTCAGAGAAACGCTATTACAAAGGGGTTTTAGCGGCAGGCGACACGGTCTTAAATTGAGGCGACAGACAATTGTCAAAGCGCTGACAAGCACCAGAAATTGTCGGGAAAAGCGCAACAATTTGCGATAGGGACAAAGGCCATCAGAGATCAACAATGTATCAAAACATCCAGAATACATGTAGTTTTTTGCGATTTTTTTGTCCAAGCTTAAAGTTTTTAGAATTAACACGCTAAAGAGACAGACATTTTTGTTCGTCATGTTTACTGACTAATTAACGACAGAAAAACTGGATCTGTAAAGAAATTAACAAAGCAAGTTTTCGCTTAAAAATTGAAAATTATGACAGCGACATATTGTTGAGATGAAAATGCGACTACGGTATTTTACATTAGAAAAAAATGCGACAAAAAGACCAAAAAATGTTGGCCAAGCGACGTCAGAGCACCCCTTCGTAGGCACCAGGAAATTGAGGTCCTTGGTCGAAGTATTTTTGAAGCCGTTGCACCCAGCAACAACGGAAAGGAGTCGTTTCCAGGCCCGTTTCGGGATTGTACAGAAGCTTGGGCTACAAGTTTTGACCTCCTCGCAGTGTTGTTAACAATTTTAAGCCACTGGGAGGAGTTTAAATGAAGTATGTTAAAAAATCACTGAGCTGTGTAAAATGTGCCAGATTATGAGTGAAAAATGCGGAGGAATTCATATCTGCGTTTGTGTACATGTGTGTATCTTAATTGGCTCTCAGTAATGTTATGAATGAACGGTTTTAAACTGCTTGCAGGATTTTAAGATCTTATGGGTTTACGTCGAAATTTCGACCAAATCTCGCGAAACGCACCAGCCTTGGACGTTTATGTCTCTTTAAAAAACCGAGCATTTTTGTGCAAAGTGGTATAAAATTATGTTCTACATAACTATATTTTCTAACAGAAAACTCAAAAACATTTTTTGCCTCCATTTTTGCATCACTGTGTAGTGTTCTACTCTGCGCATGTCATTTGGCAAAATATTAAAGGCCAATACAATCTCGTTCCCAGAGCCCGCGTTCCTTATGGCCAGCTCCGTTTCTTTCCATAAGGAACGCGGGCTTTGGGAACGAGACTGGGGCCAATACCCAAGACCCTAAACGCTGATTGGCCGAAAGCCTGTCCATTATTCAACTTCCCATCCATGACCGGTGAGATATAGGACTGGTTTATCGCTAACGCAAACGCGTATAGATAATCGGTTGTTATCTTTAACTGACTTGACACTGAAGCTATATAACAAGTATCTTAATAGCCCCGTTTGTTCGTGTCCGGGAATTGTTTTGCTCTCGGTTTTTTTTCACAGGCCCGCTTAACTCGGTTTGTACAGTGAAAGACCTCCAGCAAATAGTTTCCCGGATAGACCGCGCACTCTGTTATTAAGATGTATGTATTTATATGCATTTGACTCGGCATGATGATATAGCGGAAGTCGCAACAAAACATCGAACTTACGCCTCCAATACTTTTTAATTATTGAATGCCTGTTTTTCGTGTGACAGATGGGAAAATAAACGTGTACACGCTTTTTTTAAAAAAAATAAGAACCAGTAAAACTGGCCGAGGCTCATTATTCTTAAATTTTTGGCGATTTGAGCCTCAAATTGTTCTTAATTTGTTCTTATTCACCTATGTGTGGTTTAAATAGAAAAAAAAACTAAGTATATGGTACTGCAATACACGTATTTGAAAACGGATTGCTTGGCGGGTGTATTCTTGATCAATTCATCCCCTGATTCATTTCCAGGGACTATCCCAGGATTGGTTTCATATTCAAACTCTTACCTTGGTCAAACTAAGTTACGTCTGCTGATTCTCCCAGAACTCCGCTGTATTAGCGACATTACAGCTTAATTACTCTCAGTTTCTGCGCCGGACAAATTTGAACCAACTGTCGTGTTGACCTTTCCGAAAACTTTTAAAAACTCGGCCCCGAGCCTCAGCTTGTTATTACTGATTGTTCTTAAATTTTGGCCAACTTGAGCCTCGTTCTTAAAAAGTTGTTCTTATAAAAAAAAGAGTGTAAACCTAGACCTTACTCAGTTTCCGTTCGAAAAATTGCTCCACCGTTCGTAAAATACCGGTCTGCTGTAAATCAATTGGACAACTTCGAGGTTTGGTGATTATCGCTTGTTCGAGGCGATATTGGCGCGCATACGAAACTGTTTACTCAAAATTGAGCAATTGATGGTAAAAATACATTTTCTAAAACAGGGACTAGTTTTTGAGAACACTGTGCGTTGGCAAGTAGCTTATACAATGACTTAACTCAACAAATAAATTAAACGGTTGCAGGAGCCCATAACTAGTAATATGGGCTCCTGACGGTTGATAAAATGTTCCAGCTTTTCCGTGATAAAAATAGCCCAAAAAATGACGTAATGCATTTGTTGACATGAAAACGAGGCAAAGGGAATTTCCCTACAAAGCGTTGGCATTACTTCCAAATTTTACTGAGAAAATGATGATTATTCTGTAAATTTGCTTAACTTTCGTGTTTATTTCAGTTCCTGGAATGTAGCTTGATTTTTAGTGCAACTGAGTGTTTATATATCATGGATGAAAACGAGCAGAAATACATCCTTCTCACGGACCGATTTGGTGAAAACATTGAACGGAGCCTTTTTAGCCTTGGTATGAGTAATAAGACTGTGCCGTCTCAGGTACTGAAAGGAGAAATATTAGTTGCTTTATCAGAAGGACAACAACCTGATGATTCTCAGAAAGTTGCACTTACTGGAGTAGAAAGAAAAAATCTTCGACTGGAATGCCCAACCTCGGACTTGGCTCGTGTTACGGACGAAGAAGCAGATTTGCTTCTCGGTATTTCGTCTGCTCTCGAGAGGCACCGTATATTTCACCAGCGAAATACACTGGATGCAGGGAAAAAAATAAAGGAAGCGACAAAGGTGTATGTGAAACTGAAAGAGTTACCTAAATGTGTGCCAGGTGTTGTGTGGTACAAAGGGCCTTTGCCAACCGCTAGTGGAACGATGTTTGGTGTAGAGCTGACGGTAAGAATTTGGGGTCAATGTACTTCCTTAAATCCTCAGTTCTATCCAGTCTGACCAGAGACTTCTTGTTTCTGGATAAGCCACTCGCAATTAAAACATCAGCGTTTCAAGACCTTATGGTTTGTTTATTTCATGTGTATGAGTCCTTTTTGCAAATGTTTATATTTGTTACGTTCAGGGCAGAAGCTCCTTAGTCCTTCAGCTGTGATCACGTTTGATGAAGATATGAAAGATTATAATAATTGATGTCTCACGAAAACCTTTTGTAGTTGTAGATAATATGTTCAGGTTATTTCGAAACGATTAGTTTTTCTTATCAAAGGGTTAGCTAAAGAAATAACTCAATTGTAAAGAAAAAGAATGCACTATGCTCCTTAAGTTTTTTGGACCACTTGTAAACTGTCTTTGTTTACCCTTTTTAGTGAAAAGAATATCAAATTATCAATGAATAGTGCAAAATATATTAAAACTGAAACTATTGATACGACTAATTTTTCATCAGTTCTGTAGTGGATCCGAGATAAATTCTCTAACAAGTTCTCCCTCTCTAGTAAGCCCTCCTCTCTAACAAGCCCCCCTCTCTAACAAGCCCCCCTTTCTAACAAGTCCCCCTCTCTAATAATCCCCCCTCTCTAACAAGTCCCCCTCTCTAACAAGCCCCCCTCTCTAACAAGTCCCCCTCTATAACAAGCCCCCCTCTCTAATAAGCCCCCCTCTGTAACAAGTCCCCCTCTCTAATAAGCCCCCCTCTCTGTTAAGCTCTTTGCTAGAGCTAATTTAAAACAAATCTCTCAAAAAAGCCCCTCCCCCATCCCAACATAAAGACAAAGGAGCTAAAATGTAAGGTGTATTGTTTCACAAACATATTTTGTCTACGGTTTGATATGTTTGATTTTTTTTATTAGTGCTGGTTTTAATGCTAGAGGAACACAGAGTTGCTAATGCTATTAAATCTGCTTGGTATACAGATGTCATATTGTGGTTTTTATTCTATGGCTATTGACATAAATAAAGACCTCCCTTCTCTAGTTTAAAGGCTTGTTCACACTAGAGACGCAAATGCAAGTGCAGACGCAGATGCAAACGCAAGGGCATTCACACCAGTGATGCAAACGGCACAAGAGACGCAGGTGAAGATGGTTTTGTTTTTAGATATGGCAGACGACAACAATTTGCTTTCAAATTTTCTTCTTCTTGTTTTTGTTCCATATCTGTTCTGATGTTTCTAAAAATTGAGCTAGCATCTTCGCCTGCAAAAAAAGATAACTGCATGACTTTGAGTGAAAGTCAAACTAAATTTTTTAGAATTGGATTATTCAATTGGATTTTCATTGAATAGAAACAAACATACCATTCTTACAACCAGTAGCTTCAGACACAGCACCCCAAGCAATTTCTTTTTTGTTCTTGTCTTTAAAATCTCTGAGGAATTTTTCGTGCAAAACCGGATATTTTCTCACTTCTTCGCAAATCCTTTCCTCCATGCTGGCCGCCATCTCTGCTATCAAACTGAGGAGAGAACCTGGATCCAAGTGATATTTCATTGGCTGTGGGCTTGCGACTGCGTCACCTCCATTCACACTTGGAAATTTGTGAAGCAAGAGCAAATGCAAGCGCAAGGCGTGTGCAAGAAAAAGGAAAATTTCCTTTTTCTTGTGTCTGCGTCTGTGTCGAGTTACATTCACACTTGTTTTTATTCCTCTTGCGTCTGCGTCTGTGCTTGCATTTGCGTCTCTAGTGTGAACAAGCCTTAAGCTCCTCTCTCTAACATGCCCTCTGTCTACGATGTCTATACGAAAAAAGCCCTGCAGGCTTATTAATTAAAAGCATTTATGGTACATAACTAATGATTGATTCATGTACAATAATAGTTAAACAGAGTAACTTCATTTTCTGGTACTTACCTGCAGTTGTTTACCCCTTTTATTTGAGAGCTGGAAGAAAAAAACTGAACTGATGATTGACTATTTAAGGCCTGGAATATTTTTTTTTCAAGCAAGTAGCCTACTGGCTTCCAGAGGCAAAAATTTAGTAGCCTGATTGCGAGTGCAAGTTTTTAGCCACATGTATAAATTATTATTTTGAACATCAAATCCATGCTAAATTTTTGGTCTGTATGTATGCATGCAAGAATAATTGTGTTGAGTTCAGTACCAGACTCATTTGCCCAAGGAAGCAGATAAGCTTCATTTCAATGTTACATTGTTAAATGTTAAATTAGAAACATCAACTCTTAGTTAATCAGTCGCAAGGGTTTGATATAATCTATTTTAGTAAAATCACACTAGTGGTCTATCATGAATGCTGCATTCTGATTGGCTACACTACTCATAGGCTATTAGTGATAGCCTACGAGTAGCGATTGTGCATGATCATATTTGTCGTAAACATTAAAAAATCAATTTTAGAGCTTTAAAGAAAGATTTTTTACATCTGATTTTTGATCAACTAGTATGATTTTACTAAAACAATTATCCCTCTCGCCCTCATGGGCTATTGGCTTCTAGCCCATTTGGGCTAAAGGGATAATTGTTAAATAGCCAGCTGCCTACAAGCTCTAAAAATCTAGTAGCCACCGCTCATTTTTTTATAGCTTTGGCCATCTTTGAGCCCTGGCTAGGACTGTTTCTTTTGTTATTATTTTTGCCATTTGTATTATTTGATATTAAAGACAAGGAGAAACTTGGAAAAAAATCCAAGCCCCAGATGGGATTTGAACCCACGACCCTTCTTACTCACTGAGCTACTGGAGACTCTATGGAGAGCAAGGATCGATTTTCAGTTCATTTGTAATATTATTGTTATATCATCATCATCATCGTCATCATCATCATCATCATCATCATCACCATCATCATCATCATCATCATCATCACCATCATCATCACCATCATCATCGTCATCATCATCGCCATCGTCATCACTGTCATAATCATCGCCATCATCATCATCATCATTTTGACTTCCCTTTTTTATTCCATTTAGGAACACAAAGGCAAAGGAACTTCAAATGGCGTGTTTCGAAATCATCGGTATTTTGATTGCCCAGATGACTGTGGTGTTTTTGTGTCACTTGATAAATTAACACTGCGAGATGATTCTTTAGAACAAAAGAAAGCATCTCAGTCTAAATCGTTTGGTTCTGGTTCTAAGATTAAGAAAAAATTCAGGGAAATAGTCGGTACAAAGGGTGCAAACATTGAAAAACAGATGGATCAGAAGGAACTACTTTCAGCAAATGCAGCTAATGTTGGTAAAAGAGTTGTTGTGTTTGTTGGAGACTTTGCTGCAAGAGGTTTTTTGCGAGTTATTGGTACTGATGATCATGGGACTGCAATAGGAGGGATAGAACTGGTAAGTTAGAAGTTAAGCAAATGCCAGTAAATGTTTGGCAGTTCATAATTTTAGTTTCAAATGTATGAAAGTTAGTAAATTAAACTAAACCAAAAGTCAAAATTACTTTCCGGAAATGCTAGAAACATTGTGTTCAGATTTCATAGTTTAGTAGAGTCATTTGAAACCAACTTCCGATCATTTGATTAGGTATAAATACATTAACAAATCCAAAGAAATGAAGAAATGTATCGTAAAACCAAGTATAAGCTGAATAAAACAAACACACAGTTACGTAAGTTATTTGAATAGATACCCACAACACAATTCCAGGAACAAAAATGGAAGAGTAATGATGGATGCAAGCTACAATTGACATTGAGGAAAACATGGACAGTTTTGTGTTGCTCACATGTGGTTTATGAAAGAAATTTCTCACTGGAGTACTGGTTTCTATGGTAAACATTTGTGGACCCTATGGCTTTATCTACATTAAATTTGTGAGTTTATGAAAAAAAGTTGCACAACATCCGTGAAAAATAGTTCAGAATTGACCCAATCATCAATTTTGTTGTTGATGCACGAGACCCTTTAATTTCCTGTCAATTTGGCTGGCAGGACAGTCAAAAGATTGTTTCTTCCTCTGAGGTCCAATCCCCAATTGCTTTAAGAAGCACATGCTTGCATCGAGGAAAATGTACTGTTGTGTTTGTAAAGCTCTCAAACCAATCCATTGTACTAAACAGTAAGTTATTCAGTTCATTTTTTGTACAATAAATTTTGTTGGCTTGCAGATTCTTGCCACCTCTGTGCTTTGCATGCAGTGTGTGACAGTGTCAAGGTCATGATGTTAAACTGAATAATTTACAGTTTATGTATAGTCATGACAAGTTGACTTGAGAGCAAAGACAAGAGGGAAATAATCATCAGAACCATTGTAAACAATTGATCGGTAACATAATTCAAATTATACTAAACCCTTGCTTAACAGCATTTACCTTACCTGAGGGAACAGCTGGTTTATAGTCTCAACTTACTTCTACAAAAAGATTCTTATATTAAACAGATAGAAAATAAGCCAATAGAAAAAATTTTAAATTCAACCAACTGATCCTATTTTTTTTAAGGTAAGTGACTGGAATTAACAATGATTTATTATTTTGTTTGGTCTTGGTGGTATTTATTATTGGTCCTAAACCTACCACTGCAAAATTGAAGAGCCTAGTGCAAAATGGTGTAAGAGAGGTAAAAGAGTAACTTAGGGAGAAACAAGAACTCAAAAGTCTCATACATCATTTATGCCCTAGGCTCTTCAATTCAGAGTGTTTTATAGGTGCGAAGGTTATGTTACTGTAGAAAAAGAGATCAAGCATTTTGTAAACATCTAAATAAATTTCCTTACCAGCCAATGTTTAGTTTTAAAATACAAATTTTATAAGTTAGCTCATCCATCACAAACTCTGAACAATAAACAAGGCAAATTCCACAAACTACTCATAGAAATGTAATGATAGCCAGACATTTATACAATGCTGCTATTGGGCACCTTTTTGAGTGAAACTGATTTAAAACAACTACATTGGACTTTATAACATCATTTTGTTTTGTTTTGTAGGACAAGCGTCTTGGAAAGGGAACTGGTCTTTATCAGGGAAAACAGCTCTTTAATTGTAAGAGAGATTATGCCACATTTGAACCTTTGGAGACAGTCATACTGGAGGAAGACTTTGAGGCAATGTCATACAATGAACATAATGATCATGGAAATAAGTTCCCAGAAAAAGAATCAAGAAAAAAGGAGCAATTACAGCAAGATGAAGTTGCAGCAAGATCGTTGGTTTATGATAACTCAAGAAACAGAGGTAGCTTTACAAGTTATACATTATTTTATTATATAATACATTCATAATTTAATCCTTATCAGATTGTGTTTGGTTTTCCAGAGAAACACTTATTTAATTAATTAGGCTTCAGTCCATCCAAAATCAATTTAAAACATCTCTAACTAATAGATCTTCTATCAAAAACTCTAGCAGTTACGGTTGTTTTAAAGTTGACTCATATCTTTACTTCAGAGCACCTTATAAGAAGGACTGGGGCGAGACACGCGTGACCTGTTACGTCATTCTGTTGGTTTTTTTGGAGGGGACACTTTTAGCGGGAAAAATTCAGAATTCTACACACTGTATCTTGACGTACTTTCATTGTACGTTTCTCAAATTTTGCAAACCAATGTTTTTTTATAGTATACTTTTTGAAAATTGAAAAAATGTTTTTGTGTCATATGCTCTTTAAAGTAAGCTGCTTACAAGTTTATGCTGGTATCATTCTTATGCTCTAGTATTCAACTCCCTTTCCCCTTTTCCAGGGAAAAATTTTGGTTAACCTAGATAAGAAAATAGTCATCCTAAGAGGAAATAGTTCACCCTGATCATATTGCCTGTGACTCTCTGAGTCGAAAACCTCAAATCGAATTAATTTATCCCACTTGCCATTAAATACACTCCCTGTTCTGTATTATTTAGTCCAGTTACACATTTTGATACAAATTGTTCTTCCAGATTTGACAAGTTCCAGAGAGTTGAGAAGATCGAGTTCCTTGTCACCAACATTTTCAGTAACCGCAACAGATGAAGCTATGAAAGTTGCAGGCATTGAACCAAAAAACAGCAAAAGTTTTCTTAAAGAGCAACAAAAGATTATGGCTGAAATACAGTTAGAAAAAAATTATTCTTCTAATAGCCATAAAAGAGACACTATGGATGCAGAGCTTGAAAAACTTGATAATGTAAGTGAAAATTTAAACTTTCAAGAAGATCACTTTCAAAAGGCAAAAAAACGGTATTCTCCAACCCAGCTAAACTTGGCTTCCCAATCTGGAGGCTCTCAGGGGCATGAGGGTACGAACACCCAGGCTACTTATGGTTCAGAAGGAACTACTAGGACTACAATGCAAGAAACCATGAGTGAAAATGCAGGTGGGTTCAAAGACATTGACATCTAAGTTCTCCTTACTCAATTCATACAAAATAAGTCATAATAATTATATTATTTTGGTAGTGAGAATATGGGATTTGATCAAACAAAAACTACCAAAATGGAAGATGAAAAGCAAAATTCTCCTAATTTTGTAACTTGAAAAGTATGGGTTTTAGGTGGTAGAATTTATCAATACTAATTATTTATTATTGTAGAAAAACATTAGACTTTTGGTGGTAAAGAGTGAATTTTTTCCAAACCAGGTACAGATGTTAAATGTAGTTAATATGTAGCAATTATAGTTGACTGTAGAATATTATTTTCTGAAAAGCTATACAAAATTAAGTTTTTACTTTCACTGTTATGAAAAAAATAAAACTTTCCAAAAGCTATCAAAGAACCAGGGCCCGGTTCCTCAAAACCAGATTAGTGCTAACCCAGGGTTAGGTACCATGACAACCCATAGGTTTTGTTAGGAGTTAACCCTGGGTTAAGTTAATCGGGGTTTTGAGGATCCGGGCCCAGATACTGTTCATATTTTATAAATTAAACATACCTAATAGATTGCCCGTATTGCTGCAAGCCAAAAGTTCTAGAAAAATTATATTTGCATAAAGCTATCAAAGAATCAGATACATTATTTAGATAAAAGTTAACTGTTCAGTTTGAGTGCTCATGGATAGAAAAGTAAAAATAAATTATGTTTAATTTGTGGAAAATATTTTAATCACTAAATGGATATTTTGTTTTACAGGTAGCAACAAGTCTACCATTTTTCCCAGGGGGTCCATTTCCCCAACCAATTCATATGCCTCTTCCCATATTGATAATAATCGAATGACTACAAGATCAATGGCCAAGGCTGAATGCCAAGACATTGTTGCAGACTGTAATTTGAAAATGTCAGAGCAACCAGTTGAAAGAATTATTGGTGAAACAGCCAATCAAATGAGAGAAGCAACTGATAGAATGCAGGACATTACTATGGACACATTACAGTCTCCTGGGGTGGATGCTAATCAGGGAGACATGCATGGCCCTATGCAATTTGAAGAAAGTAGTGCTGCTGCTCTTTCACCAGGGGTTTCTTACTCTCATTCTGGGCTAGAAGTTGGTTCAATGGCGGAGATACCCCTCTCGGATGGAAGGTCAACTAGATATGGTGTAATTCGGTGGATTGGCCGTATACCTCAACTAAATGGGAAAATTGTTGCTGGACTAGAACTGGTGAGCAAAAAAGTTGAATTTTGTCAAGAGATTTGCCTACTCTAGATCTATGAGTAGTTGCAGCTTTTGAACAAATCATTAGGCTCCATAAGGCTCTCTTTATTAAAGATTAACCTCTTCAACAAAGTTGTGATAAACTCTCTCTGCCTCACTCTGTTTAACCCCTTCCCACTCTCTTTAGCCCCTTCCCTTCTGTTTAGCCCCGCCCAATTCTATTGAGCCCCTCTCTCCTCGGTGAAGCTCCCTCATTCTGAACTATTGTTAATAGCTTTACCAGGAAGAGGAACAGTCAAAATTAATTTTTTTTATATCTTTACTAGGAAGAGGAACAGTCAGCCTGTTCTGATGGTACTTTTGGTGGCCACCGTTATTTTACCTGCCCACCGGGTCGAGGATTTTTTGTTCTCCTGCACCATTGTCGAAAGGACTCACGATTTTCTCCTGAATCACCAGATCCAGCTTTTCATTCAGAAAAAGGTATTATCATAAATACTTTACCAATGTTATAGAGTTTTTTCGGTAAAGTCAATAACTTTTTTTGTGTAGGATTTGGCTGAAGATTAAATACCAGCTGCATATAGGTAATTATGCAAGCTAATGATGTATAGACAGCCAGTAAAGTGGTATTGAGGGCCCTATGGGTCAGAATTCATGATCATTATTCTGTACTTTAACTAGTACATAGGTGGGGCTGTGGGACAAGTGAAGATATGTCATGTCAGC
The DNA here is from genome assembly GCA_026413305.1 of Hydrozoanthus tunicans. Classification (NCBI taxonomy): domain Eukaryota; kingdom Metazoa; phylum Cnidaria; class Anthozoa; order Zoantharia; family Hydrozoanthidae; genus Hydrozoanthus; species Hydrozoanthus tunicans. The sequence continues at coordinate 1,968 of JAOBAT010073346.1, read as the reverse complement.
ACGAGAATATAAAATTTGTATCGATTTCTAAGGGGCGATGTAATATTTTGTTAGTTTTGTATGTAGATGTATACTGATGCCATTTTTCTGGCCGTATATTCTGTAATTATCATTTAATACTGTATAGCCTAATTTAATGTGCAACGCTGCTGATTTATTGTGAGTGAGTGTTGATGTTATGGTTGTGAACATTGATGTTGGTAAAAGTCGTTATAGTTAATGTGCTTGTGTAAATTGTCTCCATTAACACTTGTATGTTTTATTGTCTATGTTTGCATTTCTTGCTAAACCAAAAAAACATTGTGATACTCAAAATTATTAGTACTAGTTGAATATTGTTCAGTAACAATAATTGTTATTACTGCATTTTTGTCGTATTAGCAAATAGCAAAATATTAATCTGACCAGTGCAGTTTCAACCTTCTGTAGCATTTGGAAGCATTGATACACCAACTGTGTCTGGTGTAGTGCCCCCCCTGGAGGCTTTGCCGCAAGATGGGTATGGTAAAATGAGAGGAATCCAAGGCCATCATAATTCATGCTACTTAGATGCTACACTTTTCAGCATGTTTGCTTTCACATCCATCTTTGACAGCCTGCTTCACCGCTGGAAGGATACAAGCGATTTGGAGGAGTACGAGCGGGTTCAGACAGTGCTGAAAGACAACATTGTTAATCCACTGCGAACGTAAGTGTTAATTCCCTTCATTTTATAGCTATATATTAATACATTGTACCAAATCAGTGAATAGCATTTCCACTCATCCTGTCTGTGTTTCTGAAACAGAAGATGGATATTACTGGCCATTTACCATTAATTTTGTGAAAGCTATCCAAATGGCGACTAATTTCATGACAGTCTCCAAAGAGGAAATTCATTTATCAAAGAATTGAAATCAACCATTCTTGTAAACACAAAATGCAATAAAGCTTGGGATGTCTGATTTGTAAAAATACAATATTTTTAGTAAGCGCACTTTTCTAACCATATTTATTAACTAAAAATTATTACTTGTGTTTGAAAGTTTTGAATAAATCATTTTGGTTCAAACTTGACATTTACAAACTCTCACCTTAGATAATTTTATTCCTCTGATTTGGTATAATTTCTTTTTACAAAAACAATTATCCCCTCAGTGTTGATGTTGGGTGATATCCACCTCTAGTCACCTCCACTTTGAGGGATAATTGTCCAATATTATTGACAGTTTTTATCATCATTTGTTATCATTAATATAATTATAATGAACTACACAAGTCTAATTTTAATTGTGTTTAGGGTGAACACTACTACTGACAATATACTATTATTGTTACAATTACAGTATGATTGTTTTAGTTGTTATTTTTACTATTTAAAAAAAAAGCTTACTGCCACAAGGATATGAAAAAGAAAAGTTGTATGTTTTTAAAAAAACCTCTGTTGGTCTGAAAGGCATATTGATATTGTTGTATTTTTGTTGTTAATTTTGTTATTGTTCCATATTTTTGTTACTATATTATATTATTTTTATTGTTATTCACATGTCAAACTAAGAGTTTTTAAAACCTCTGATCTTTAAAGTGTTTAACTTGTCCATTTTTTCCATTATACATCTTTTGACTGGAGTGTTCAAGTTTATAGAAATGCACTGATCATTGCAAGTTTTTTTAAGTATGTCTGGACATCTTTTCTTGCAGATATGGCTTTGTACGAGCTGATCGAGTGCTGGAGCTGAGGAAATTGCTAGACAAGCTTGGCTCTGTGACAGGTCTTGTCAATGAAGAGAAAGGTCTGGAAACAACGTTATAAAAACATCTAAATAACCGAGAGCGAGGTCTGTCCCGGATAATATTTTGCCCAAGGTCTTTCACTGTACAGACCAAGCGAAGCAAAGTTTGTACGAAATACTCTCCTGGACAGACCGAGCAAAACAAGGTTATTAAGATTTTTATTAAATGGCTCATTAGTTTGATTAAAAAGCATTT
>JAOBAT010073335.1:0-21281 GCA_026413305.1 Hydrozoanthus tunicans | reverse complement strand
AGCTAATCACGAAACAGGCTTGTCGGGATGAAAGTGTAGTCTTTTTGTTATTTTTCTTCAACTACTATATATATATATATATTGCTAACACTTTTAGGGCCCAGTGCAGGCTTGGAGGCCCTGAAGTCAGTTTACTAGCTGTTTCTTGCGCAACGCTGCTGATTTTAGTGTTACTTTACTGGCTGTTTCTATGTTGTTAGTACGCATGCGGAACACTGTACCTCCTTTGAAGATGCATTCATTGCATAGTAGTCCTTCCACGTGCCGCCATCGTGGCTGTACGACAGATAATACAGCGTGATAGCAGACGAGGCGACTCCCTGGGTCACTACAGAAACCACGAGCTTCACTTTCATAAAGCGAATCTGTTCATGGTGAAGAAAAGCATATTCATTATATTAATTTTTATACCACTACAAGTTCACTTTATAACACAGTGAGAGCTTCCAGACAAATAGCCCCACTCACCTACTTTGATGACAGACGATCAGAAAGATTTTTTTGGGTCTGAAATTTTGGCCAAAGATGAATTTTTGGGTCTATGAAAGACGCGAATTTTTTTTTGGTCGCGAACAAAACTCAGGGAATTTTTTGGTTTTGTGTTTTTCTTCATTTCAAATCAACAATAGCACAGCGCAATTTATTGGGTATGCTTAAAGTAGGAACTTTCGTGGGCAGAGAAACTCTGAAGTTGTTATTTGTCGGGTTTAAAATATATACGAAATTTTTTTTCCTGTTTCGAGTTTAAATTACAACATTTAAAGCTGAAAGAGTTTTGATAAATAGCTAGATTCTTACACACCGCCTGTCACTACGTTCACTTTTAGGTACCTGGAAGTAAGGGTTACTTGAATCGTTAGTGAAAGCTTTCCAGCCTTTACGGTGATTGAGCCTGCCATACGATGGCAACCCATCAGCGGTGTGTGTGGAGGCAGTGATATAACTGTTTGGTATTAACCCACTCTCCATACCAACAGGTATACCGGGATTGTTATCACATTCTAACAAAAAATAAAAGAACAAACAAAAGGTAAAAATTAGTGCAATAATTAAATATGTATGTATGTAAACTAACTAACTTTCTACTCCAAGTATTTGTAGCTACCAAGGCATTTTTGGAAGTTGGTGCCCCTAAATATGTACAACAAAATAACGTTGTATATTGAGGGCATTACTCTTTGGCGTGAACATATGAAGTTTATCTTCAAGTGGAAAAAAAAGATTTCACGAGTGAGTGTAAAGGGAGTATTTGTTTGCACCGAAATGAGCGGGAAAAACAAAGAAATGACGTGCAAACTGATACGTCATTCGGATGTTGTTCCATATGAAATCTACGAGTGGCGTACTTACAGTAAAACACTCATATCTATATAATAAATAATAATAGTGTATATGTATTTATAAAATCTTCAAAAGGTTTTATATTTCCAGGCACAGTTTGTTGTTAAAATAACGGTAACGGGAAAGATAAAGCAATTTGCCCGTATATATTTTCAGTTCTAATCTTGTTTACTGAATGTATTTAAGATATATGAAACTGTGAAATAAGCATGATATTTCTTGATGAGTATGTGGTCAACTACATAACACACAGGATAACAACTTTCGGGAGATATCGGTACACGCTTGCAACAGCGTTATACCTTGACGTGACATGATCTAGTGTTTGTTGTGTTACGTTAAGATACGACCACGGCTTTTTGTCCAGGTTACGCATTGTGAGTAGCAAACATGAAAGCCTTTTTCTTATAAAAGTATAAATGAAGATTGAGAAAATTTTCTGTAGGTTTTTCTTGTAGTCGTAAACACATCAGAATTTTCTCATTGTAATTTTCAAGACGACCTACGGCGTGCTGGTGATCCGAACGGTGCATTCCAACGTGCAGCTATTGTATTTAATGTCGTTTTCTGCCGTCGTCGTTTATTGAGGTCACTAATTTGCTAGACGAACATCGATCAAGTGACATTAGTTATCGCACGTACTGTTGTATGTTGCGTTACCTTGACAAAACTTTCCAGTGTATCCACCGTGGCAGCGGCAGGAGTAACTGGGCATTGATGATGATGATGGTGATGATAATGATGATGATGACAAAACACACTGACCACCATGATGACAGACCGCGTGGACGCACGAATGATCGCTACGATGCAAGTTTTCAAGATAGATCGTGTCCTCCTTCGGAATCCAGTCCTCAGGGTTCGTGTGAATGCTCCTCTTGTTCAGCTCACAAAGTCTGGTTGCTGGGCTGTGTGACATAAAACGATGAACTGAGCTAATAATTTGTCAAAGGAATAATGTAAACTTGACACCAAAAAATTACTAATTGGTTTTACATTATTATAAAATGCGCTTTTGCATCACCGAGTTCAAGAGGCAGCTTTCCTACGCCCTAACCCAAAGCATTTTACCAATTATCCCATCAAGCGTTATTTTATGTTGTATAGCCTTTTACAAGTGTCGGCTGCGCAGTGGCCGAGCGGTTAGCGTGTTGGGCTCGTAATCCTAAGGTTGACTAAGGTGGCGAGTTCGAGCCCCGGTCAGACCACTGCGTTGTGTCCTTGACTGACAAGACACTTTGCCCGACTTGTTCCAGTCGACTCAGCTACGGCTAATCTTCTATAGATTAGTGTCCTGTCCAGGGGGAGTCAGACTCTCGTCCGCTTAACACTACAAAACCAGAGATAAGCGCCGGCACTATGAGCTTCTTAGGCTCGAGAAAAGGTTTAGTAGTTTTAACAATAGGTAGGACGATACACGAGTCTTCACTTGTTCCGACTGCAGCTCACTAGCATACTCTGGTTACAAAGATAATCGGACCTTAAACTTTTGCCAGTAAATTTTGGACCAACGACGGCACTAAATCAATACACTTCAAAAAATTATTAATGAAAACTCGACTGCATGGTTTACAAACAACACCAACAAAAACGACACAGCTATTTCAACGAAACGCCGACGCAACATGTCAAGAAGTGAAACAGTTTGACTCAAAGATAAAATAGAAATATAAAAACAAACTTGTCGACTTCCAGGAGTCTGTCATCGTAGCAGAAAACGATGTTGTAACATTACTTTTAAATCTGTCAAAACGGGTTCCTGAACACATCGGGCTTCAAAATTCAGTAATTAAGCATCTTTTAAAAGGGTTTAAAAGATGCTTATTAAAAATTAAAATGTTCGAAAGTTAAGTTTAACATTAAGTTAATTAATTTAAGTTAAGTTTAACATTTTAAATAACATTAAAATGTTCGAAAGCTAAGTTTTTCGGACGATTAAACTTTCAGACCTTTTTCTTTGTCCGAAAGTTAAATAGTCCGAATATTTTCGTATTTAAAGTATCAGTCCGTTTTTGACAAAGTTAAAGCAGATACAACCCTCTTTTCTTATCCCTCTCCCAAAAAACCAACAGAAATTCATGTAGAATCGATGCTAGCCATTTCTAAGCCCTAGCAACCTGTAGTTGATGCTGAGGCAGAGGTTGGTTGCGTCACACAATGCGTCACAAGTTTCCAGCCTCTTGTTTTTGTAAAGCTTGATCACGTGACCGGCTAGAGCTCCCTTAATGGAGTTGAGCTTGTGACAGCCCTGGAAAGCGCTTGCAAGCACGATCATCAGAAATGTGACGACACAGAGGGTAAGGACTTTGCACGGGTTTGCCATGACAGTGTACAGCGAGTCTGGGTTTGTCTGGAATAATGAGAAAGCAGTAATTAGCTTTTGACAGAATAATCGACACCAAGTTTACATTAATTACAATAATGGTAAACGATTAGGGTAATCATTATGTGAAGTTACTAACAATAAGCACAACCTTTATTACAATGGTTATTCATTACAACCATCATCGACATTACCTTCAATACTACCATTACTAACAATAAGTATCTTTTTACTACCAATATCACCATCTTTATCATTATCATCAAAATCATCATCACTATCACTACCATTATCACCATCACTATCATTATCATCAAAATCATTATCAATATCTTTATCACCGTCACTATCATTATCATAATCACTATCATTATCACCATCACTATCACTATCACCATCACTATCACTATCACTATCACCATCACAACCATCATCACCATCACTATCATTACCATCAAAATCATCATCACCATCACTATCATTATCATCAAAATCATTATCACTATCATTATCATCAAAATCATCACCACTTTCATTACCATCAAAATCATTAACACTATCATTATCATCAAAATCATCATCACTATCATTATCATCAAAATCATTATCACTATCATTATCATCAAAATCATTAACACTATCATTATCATCAAAATCATCATCACTATCATTACCATCAAAATCATCATCACCATCACTATCGTTATCATTATCACCATCACTACCATTATCATCAAAATCATCATCACTATCATTATCATCAAAATCATCACTATATCGTTATCATCAAAACCATCACCACTTTCATTATCATCAAAATCATTATCACTATCATTATCATCAAAATCATTATCACTATCATTATCATCAAAATCATCACCATTATCGTTATCATCATCACTATCACTATCATTATCATTAAAATCATCATCACCATCACTATCATTATCATCCAAATCAATATCACTATCATTATCATCAAAATCATCACCACTATCGTTATCATCATCACTATCACTATCATTATCATAATCACCTTCACTATCACTATCATTCTCATCAAAATCATCATCACCATCACTATCATCATCACAATCGTTATCATTAGCATCATTATAACTATCATTATTATCATCCCATAGACAAACTCATAACAGCATAACTCACCAAAATTTATTTTCATCATCACCACTATCATTGTCCTAACAATAATCATCGATACTCATTTCATTATCACTACCATCATTAACAATGAAAATCTTTTTCATCACCGTAGTAACCATCACTATCATTATAAGCGTAACCATCCTTCATCACAAACATCACCACCTCTGGAAAGCCACTTCATTCCAAGGTTTAATAACCTTCAGTCAGGACTTATTGTATATAATAAAACTTAGCTTACAAGAATGTTAACTGATCAGTCCAAAATGAGGAAAATGGGAATGAGAAAAGGGAACACGTAATTATAATAGTTTGTAGTTGAGAAAGATGAAAGTTCTCAACAATAAGTTTGGTCTTAGTTTATGGAGCGATAAGGATTCTGTGTCGGTGCTACGGTCGCCACAAGGAACTGAATTTCAAGAAGTCTGTGTTCGGCATTTAAAACTGTCTGGTTTGTTTGTCGGTGCAAAAAAGGGGCTCGTTAAAAAATTTTAGCTGCCCTTTCAGTTTACAGTAAAAAGCCGCGTATAAGAACCTAGATTTTTCCAACTCAGCCTATAAATACGTTCTTATATAGAAATGCAGTATTTAGTGGGGTTTTGAGCTACTTAGATGCTTAATTTTTTAAAGGCACTAGCGATCAGTACATGTAATCTGGATTAAGTTGTTTAATAAATTTTCCAGAATACAGTTTAGATGATATAACCGTAGAGTAAATTTAGTTTACAAAGTACTAGCATGCACTTCAACTCCTTTTAATCTAACTTACAGAAACCTACACTATTTTTCCTTTCTTTTTTATGTGCCTGTATTTTTGTAAAATAAAAACCGGCTATTGAAAATTTTAGGCCAAAATGGTTCTTATGAAAAGTGGTTTAAAATAAGAACTTTGATCTAACTGGCGGTATAAAATTAGGTATTTATACGCGAGTTTTACAGTCGTTTTTCAGTTTTCTTTTGTTCGCCTTCCATTGTGATCATCAACACGGTTCAAACCAAATCTGCTGATAGTTATATAATTTTAAAACTATTGTACTTGGCAACTTAATTTATAGTGGCAGTCAAAGATTTTACTCGAGCAATGAGTTAATACCGTTCTAGGATGCTTTTGTTTTCAGGGTACAAAGGGTGCAAAAAAGTCTCTCAGTTGTATAACACATTTTACTTTACCTTCAGCTGTTCCGACAAGGCTTTGTGAAGTTATTCCAAAACAATGGCTTCGCTGCTCGACCAACTTACTAATAAAACTAATGTCAAGTTCAATTAAAAGTTAAAGCAAATGAACTGGTTAACTGTAAATGTCGAGTTTATGCACGCAAATTGCTAGTTTGCGCTCTGGGCACCTGCTTCTAAAAACATCACAACACCACATTTGCAAATATCTTTTCACCTGCAAAGTTTTACACTGGAACATTTCACGACAGTGCAAATAAGCAAAACAACTAGCAACATGTACTTTAGCATGCTTTTCTTTTACAAACCTGGCAATCTTGATTTCAAGATCGCTGTTTTTTTTAACTTTTAAGTTTTCTGTGCAATATTCTTGAATCACGAATTTTGAATGAATACATTTTATGTCGGCTGCTCAGTGGTCGACGGTTAGCGCGTTCAACTCGAAATGCTAAGGGTCGTGAATTCGAGTTCCCAGCAGATCAGTAGGTTGTGTTCTTTAAGCGGCTATAATCCTTTTTTCAAGCCAAATGACATATCAGGCGCTTATCTCCCGTTTCTGTAGTGCTAAGCAAATGTGAGTCTCTGGCTCCCCCTGGACAAGATACTTATCCATTGCAGGTTAACCCCCAGCAGAACTAGTACTCATTTATACAGCTGATCGTGAGTCCACTAGAACAAGCTTTTTGCATTAGCTACGCCTTGTTTTTTTCAAAACACTATTTGTACTCTCTTGAAGAAAGAAAAGTTAGAGTGGCATTTGGAAAAGATTGTACTTGTTTTGATAGCAGCTATGAAAAATTTTGAAGCTTCCATCTGAGAATCTCTTGTTGCTTGCGTGTCCTTAATTCATCTGCCTAATTTAAAACTTAAACCAACAAACAACAACATGATCTGAAAACAGGAGCTGTAGACCTCAGTATAATCTTAATAGTTTCTACCTTTTTCCCTTCAATAACTAATTATCTGTCGGTCCATCTTTAGCAAACAGAATATTTCTTGCTGCCAGCTTTCAACAAATACAAACGGACAGGTTGTGTTATAGTTTAAATACTGACGAAAAACAAACTAATTTACTTTAAGTTTATCCCTATACATATTGCAATTTCTAAATTAAGTGGTAGCTTTGACATTTTTTGCAGTCAATTAACCAAAAACAAATGTTAACTGCTTAACACCTAAGCTAAAAATGATTTTTCGCACTCTAAGAATGGAGCTAATGGAATTTTCTTGCTTTTCTGCAGTGCGTTTTTTCGAGATGGACAAGATTTTTTTGATCAGAGACTCGTCTAATGTGATGTAAACTTGCGCCCTCTCAAGGATACACACTATTCCACGAGTAACAGCAATGTTTGCCAAACCGCCGAATGGCACAGAGCAACGTAATGGAGAAACAAACTATGATTCCGCTCTATTCTTTTTACTGAGAACAAAAGGCTCAAACTAGCAAAACCCGTAGTTTGGGAAACAGGGCATCAAAGCAAATACTTCAACTCCGATACACTTTTTTTTATTTCATTAAGAACACACTTTATAAGAATAACGAGGCTCAACCCGCCCGAAAAATAAGAACTAAGAACAATTAGAGGCTGAAATGAAAACTGATAAAAAAAAATTAAAAAAAGAAAAAATGGCAAAATGAACGTGGCAAGCAGTCATCACACAGAGCATCACGTATTAAATAAATTTCGTTACTTATTATTTTAATAAAAGTTTATATACTCCAACTGTAACAACTACATGTACTGTCATTTACTGTAAATTATGTTAGAAAGTTTTACAAGTATTTTGTATGTTAGTTTATTGTTATGAAGTTGATTTTCAACCATAAAAGAGTATATTGCAGTTAAATACAAAATATGAACATTTTGAGCCTCAAATTGTTGAAAAAAATTAGAACACTTAGCCTGGGCAAAGTTTTATTGGTTCTTAATAAAAATACACATACAATCCAGGGTTCAGAAAATATGCCATACTTTATATAGGTTGTACAATGTAGACCCGCCTCTTTTGGCATGAACATGCTGTACAGCAAGAAAATATAAATCAATGCTTTTCATCTCTTAACTGCAGTCATTTTAAGGTGATGAAACTAGGTTTATCTCTGGTCTTACAAGCAGCTATCCATTTTCTGGTTCTTTCTTTAGTTATAGAACCACTTCATTCCAGGTACTTCATCCAAAAATTGCAACTGAAGTTAAACTTCGCCGGAAGGATCGCAAATTTTCAAGCTGCGAGGCAAATACTTTAAACCCTGCAATTATCTAAAGACTGCAGTATCATGTGTTATTGAAATGATTTCATTCTCAATTCTTACTTTGAAGCCAAAAAGCTCAGTTATAAGACACAAAAATTTACTTGGGTGTTGATCTGAGTTGACGGCTTATTTCATCTGAAACGGTGACTTGAAAGAGGACTAACTAGATAACTGGTGCTAATGTGTCTATGTGGGTGCCAGGTTAACTATATAGTTTGTACCTCGTATTTGGTTTGCAGCACCTGAGTTTGGGCCTGAAAAACCTCACTAACGAATCATACCTGGCCGTACACGAACACAGTGGGCAGTGTAATTTGTTCACCAGGCCCTCACGAGAAGCGCTTCTGATGTATACACTGAGCGCGGGGTACTGTCGTACTAAGGGGGGGAGGGTCGCTTTAAGAAAAAATCTCTTTCAAGAAAGGATTAATAGTGTGCCAACGTACTAACTAAGGGGGAGAGAGACAGTCTACCATTTCTCGTACGGAACACAGTGGACGCACATAAAACTATACCTTAACATTCTGCTTCACCCAGAAGACAGATTGCTTCAATTTAAGTTAATCAGACAAAAGTTTCAAGTCCGAATTGTAGTAGTGTTGCATTTTGGAACTGAAAAACCATTGTGACAACCTCCGTTTTTAGTTTTTAATATTGGTTTACTGTAAATAACAGTACATTACATTAAATGTGTTTTTGGGGATACAAAAAATGTTGTACAATAATTTAACATGATTTTAGCAGTTTCTCCGGACTGTTTCAAAAATATAATGATTAATCTATGTATAGTGATTTAAAAAATCTCAAAATTAACAGAGTGCTCGATGGCTTGGCCAGAGCTATGTAAAAATAAATGATTAACGTATACATTATGTAAACTATACACAATGTTTTTACAGTACAATACAAACTGGGTAAAATACCAAAATGGTTCTTGAAAGTTAAAAGGTTATTTAAAACAAACGTTTCAACTTCAAAAGTAGTCTCCAGGTTTTGAAGATAACTTTTCAGTCGAAAACGTTTGTTTTGCATTACCTTTTAACTTTGAAGTACTGTTTTTAAATTTTAACCTTATTGGCGTCTTTTATGCACAAACTGGGTCGTAATGTTGCTTTTAAAGCACAAGGAAAAAAATTACCCTAAAATATGTTTGGCCTAAGTGAAAAAATGAAAACACTTTAAACAAAAAAAAACACTTCTGGAAAATTCACTAACAACCCTAAAAACTGACTTTGAAACGTTATTCAAAAATGCCGAATATATAATATATTTATCTATTGGTTTCCTGTTTTTTGCCTAAAAATATAAAATGTAATGGACTTCTTTGCTACTGTAACCGCTACCGCACTTCCGGTTTATGTATTTTGCTTGGCTGCCTGGCCTCTTTGGCGCACGTCGTTGTTTTTTGGCGCCACACACGAACAACATGGCGAGGACTGGCAGACATTTTTTTGACCTTCTGGATTTTTCTTTGAAATTTGTACGGTCATTTTAGAGGAACTAAAGAAGTAAATTGAAGCGTTTCAAAAAACTTGCCACCTCGGTTCTGTGTGTCATAACAGCTACGGTTTCAGCTACACACCTCCTATACTTCATTATCGTCGCTAATAACACAAAAACTCTAATATTCAGTGAGTTTTTTATGAGTCAATTGTCAACGGAGCGCCAAGTGACGAGTTGCCTACTAGACCCAAAGAACAGGCCAAAGAGCAGTCTGTTGGAGTATAAACCAACCAGTATACTACCTTCGAATTTCAACCAATAAAAACGAGCGTTTAAAGTGTCCGCCATTGTTTTTTTGTTCGAGAACCCGGACAGTTTCGCTGAGTAGGTTAGCCAATCAGATTGCTAGTTGATACGAGTTGGTTTTAGTAATTGGTAACAATTAACGGGCATGATTTAAGAAAAAACTATTGATTCACAAGTTGAAAGCTCAGAAAAAATTCTGAGCCTTCTTCAACTATATATCCAAGATTCAGACTACCATTTGAACGGGCAGAAATGTTTGTTAACATTTATATTTGGCCGTTTGTCTTGCAACAGATCGCGACGTTTTTACTGTCTACATCATGCCTGACGAAACTAACAGACTATTGTCGAAACCACGTGGTCGTTCCCTTTACCGCGAGATAATAGGGTACGATGGATAGTTTTTTTCAAAATGAAAAGGTTCAGTACAAGTTTGATGTATAAAACAGCCTTGAAAACAGCGGAACCCCGGGCTCTAGCTACTCCTCTGAGTGAAATTGCAAAAAGGTCACGAAGTTTAAGGAGAACGAGAAACGCGCATGGTCACGAGGTACAAGGAAAACAAGAAACCGCGCGGTCGCGAGGTAAAAAACCACGTGGTCACGAGGAACAAGAAAGCGAGCGAGGTGCAAAGGAGAACGAGAAACACGCGCGATCATGAGATACAAGGAGAACGAGCAACGCGCGAGATCACGAGATAAAACGAGGAACGCGCGCGGTCACGAAGTACAAGAAGAAGAAGTTGCATTCAATATATAGTAAGAACGTCATATAATCAACTTCAGACAATCTGTGTTGGGAAACACGCCATGGCTCTATATTGCCCCTATTTGTGCACTTGCTTTTTCCAAAGCACTTTTTGTGGCAGTGAATTTTTTACTTGTAGTTTTGGCACTCAACTGTCTCAGAGTCTTGGATATTTGAATATCAAGTCTCTCCAACAAGAAATCCTTAACATACGCACCGCCATGCTGCTGGCTAAGTCGCCTGGACGGCTTCACAATGCGGTGCTCTTTGATCTGGAGCTGAAGAAGAACATTGATTGTCTCCAGATGAGTGTCCCAATCCTCCTTGCAAGCTTCAATCTGACACTTGAAATGTGAAGAAAAACACTCTTGTTCAACGGTTTTGAAAGAACATACATGGAACAATAAGGTTTCATGTACAATGTACCTCATTGCTTTACGTCTTCAAAAACAAAAAATCTATGGTTGACTTCTAACCTCCTGTGGGCCTAGCTAGTCCGATTAGCTTTAACCCACTGTTAAAACTTCAAGTTACGTACTTGTTTATTTCAAGCCTTAAAAAGCTATATGAGCTGAAATTTTTAAATTGACACGTTTTTTTTTAATAGTGTTTCATAAAAAACGTTAAGCTTTCCTTAGAGAAGAAATCTTACTTACATTTGTTTTAACCGGCCTTTAATTAACCCAGCCCTGAACAATTTCTTTTTTTATAGGCCAGTTTCAGCCATTGATATTAAGGAGTCGACTGTTATTTCACTGGCAGTTTGAGACATTCCGAAGGTGTTTAGATTTGGAAATATTTGTTTGTAAACATTACATCCGCTGAAACATAGAGGGCTAAATTACTTCGAGATGAGCGGGTATCAACGGAGGACATTTTTTTCCAAATCAGGGCAAAACTAATCGGCGCTAATTGGGTGTTGGTATACTTTATAAATTTTCCGAAAATTTTAAAATGTCTTTTAAGTGCCTTAGAAACGTTTGCTAGTCATTTTCGAAAATTTGCGAAGATTTCCCAACATCTCCGAAGATTTTTGAAAAAATTAATAAAATCATAAAAATTCATTAGAAACTTTTTTTAACTGTTACAAAAAAGATTTCCGAATCTTTCCAAGCGTTGCAAAGGTTTCCAAACTCAAAAATTTGGGATAGATAAAATTAGTTAAGCAATGTTTTATCGTGTCCACTCCGCGAAAAATAAAGAATCTTGCCCTCAGTGTCATAAACAATTTGGGGTTCGTACAGCTTAAGAACTTAAAAAATCAAGGGTTTCCCATGCTAAATATTTATTTTTTCCAGGGCTTTTCCAGAACTTTTTAAACCCAGAATGAAAATACAAATGTAAATCACCTGTTTAAGCAACGTTTTAATAAATAACGTCACGAAAATTTGTATCTATTATGCTTAATATAACGACATGCAAAAATTAAGTTTTCAGTCTTAGTTGTTACTTGGAACGAAAAACAATGCATCATTTGGGAAAACTAGTTTTTTCAAGATTCTATGAAATTTTCCAAGGCTTAATGAATAATTTCCAGGGCTTTTCCAGGGGTTTCCAGGGATTTCCAGGGCTTCAAAATTTTCCTTGGTTTTCCAGGATTCCAGGACCAGCACAGGCCCTGAAACATGTAATTGTATGGTTCCTCGTAAAATTTCGGGCTCATTTCATTTATATTTCCATTTTTTCGAAATTGCCCTAGTCGCAAAGCACTCGTGAAATTAATCCTAATTTTTACTTGGCTCCGTGCCATTAGTTATACAAACAAACTATATCGAGTTACATATGTACCTTAAGATCCTGTCGACAAACGTCTTCACAAGCAGACAGTATCGCAGCAATATCGTCGTCAAAACTGAATCTCTGCGCTAGCAACAAGGACTCTAGACCCAACTGTTTGACAACAATATACGCATTGTTTATCGTTTGTTGATCCACGACCACCTGCATCTTCTCTAGGACTTCAGGAGGCAAGATTTCGGACATTCGCTTCTTACAATCACGATACAAGTAGAAATTATCATTGTAGAAATCAAACTTTGCCTTTGTCAAGTTCTTGGCCAGTTTGATTTGACTGTTCGTTTTTGGTTTAAGGCGTTTTAAAGGCTGCATATCAACTGCAAACTGGGTGAATAAGTCTGATAATTCGAAATGATATCGTGCAAGCTCTTGCGTGGCGCTCGAGCCTTGAGGTACAAGACCCCTCAAATCCCCTTTAGCTTCCACTGCGTCCACAAGAGTCTCGTATTTCGGCAACAGATCTGTCACTTTTCCTTGCAAGCAAACTATAGTGTGGTTTATTGAACAGATCCTATCTAATAGCGACTCTGAGCGCGGTCCATCTACAATGGAGCGACCCTGCAACTCCGCTACCTTCAGATGACAAGAGTTGCAAATTTTGATGTAGAAACATAGTTCAGGCTCCTTTTCTGGGCACCCTATAATGTCAATCAATGCCCACTTGACATTTCCATCTGGCGCAACATACAAAATCATTGTGTCTGACGAACAGATTGAACAAATTACATGGCCACATACCCTGTTGTTAAACAGAAACCCGTATCAGTACAGACAAACCTTTCTTGCTTTACTCTTTATCAAAAGCGTTTAAGGCAAGCCCTTCATTGGATCTATGTTGTCACACTTTATTAAAAACGTTTTAGCTTTATGCGAAATAAATACAGAAGAAATAGAGAGTCAATGCATGGAAATCAAATTCTCTACAGTAGCTAGAGAAAGAATATGTCTCGTTCCAGCAAACAGGTCTGTCAGTGGGATTGTAAAACCCTTTCAGCCCCAGATACATCAACTGACATTCCATAAACTCTTTAATAAGTCCACAGTGGGCTTGTTGCGTTCTTTTTTCAACTTCCAGATGGGGGCTCATCAGATAATGGGGGGGGGGGGAAGGGCTTAATTAAAGATTGCAGACAGGCAAAGACAGAAACACACCATGAAGTCTGGATACCAAATAGATTCAACAACAACTAGTAGCTCTGTGTTTCTCTAGTATTATAATCAGCACCAACCTAAAACTGCACCTCATAATTATCACCACAATTACTGCACTAGCCCGCACCCACTTCTCTCTCTATATACGGTAGATGTATCTAGAGTGCACATCATCTTACCGGCAGTGAGATTTAGAGTCAGCTATGGCAAACTTCTTGTCACACAACATGCAGTTTGAAACTGCTGATTTCAGCTGTTAATTTAAAAAACAAAAGATAAAGGGCCTTAAACCAATTTTCTCTGTATCCATAAAAGTATCTAGTGGTCAGTATGCTTGACCAGTTTCTCCCCAGCCAAACAAGGGCAATGGTTGGGTGGTGGGTCAGCAGGGTTGATAGAAACTTAGGTAGATGAAGGAACAGCTGTAGGGAGACAATGGAAGAGAGTGGTGGTGAGATGGCTAGGAAGCAGCTTCAGGTCATCCTGGGGGGGGGGGGTTGTTGGATGGGTCTGGATGCCCCTACAGGGTCACCCTGAAGTGGTTACTTTTAGTCTGGTTGCAACTGCAGGGTCATCCTAGGGGAGTTAGATGGTTGATCTGGGTGCATCTGCAGGAGAAGAGAGTGATGGGTTGAGTCTGGATACATCTGCAAGGTTATCCTTGAAGAAGGATGGTGGGTTGGCTCTGGATACATCTTGAAGGAGGGTGTTGGGTTGGGTCTGGACCCATCTGCAGGAGGAGAGAGTGGTGGGTGTGGTCTATATACATCTGAAGGGTCATCCTTGGGGGAGGTGGTGGGCTGGAACTGGGTGCATCTGCAGGGTCAACCTTAAAGAAGGGTAGTGGGTTGGGTCTGGGTGCATCTGCTGGGTCATTTTTAAAGGAGGGTGGTCGGTTGGGTATGGGTGCATCTGCAGGGTCATTTTTAAAGGAGGGAAAAGGTTGGAACTGGGTGCATTTTGATGGAGGGTGGTCAGTTGGGTAGGAGTGCATCTTCAGGGTCATCCTTGGGGGAGGGTGGTGGGTTGGATTTGGTGCATCTTTAGGGCCATCCTTGGGGGATGTGGGTTGGGTACTGGTGCATCTTCAGGGTCATCCTTGGGGGAGGATGGTGGATTGGATCTGGGTGCATATGCAAGGTCATCCTTGGGGGTTTATGGGTTTGGTATGGATGCATCTTCAGGGTCATCCTCGGGGGAGGATGGTGGGTATTTTCAGAGCCATCCTTGGGGTTGATGGGTTGGGTATGGATGCATCTTCAGGGTCATCCTTGGGGGAGGGTGGTTGGTATCTTCAGAGTCATCCTTGGGGGAGGATGGTTGGTATCTTAAGAGTCATCCTTGGGGGTTGAGGGGTTAGGTATGGATGCATCTTCAGGGTCATCCTTGGGGGAGGATGGTGGGTATCTTCAGGGTCATCCTTGGGGGAGGGTGGTGGGTTGGGTCTGGGTACACCTGCACAGTCAAGTCCTTTGATGAAAAGGTTTGGTGGTTAAGGATATATTAGTTTGTAATGTCACCCTCGGAAGAAGGGAGGATTGGTTGGTCCTTAAGCAGTTCCATGGTGAACTATGGGGAAAGCTGAAAATTGTGCTGGCAGCTTGGTTATCCTTTGGTTTCGAGTTTGGTTGGGCAAAAGGACAGATGAAGGGTCACACTGGGGAAAGAACTGGTTTGGTGCACTAAAGGAGAAAATGTAGGTCCATTCTTATTTGTTGGTGCCCAGGTAGACCCAGGAGTGACTGCAGTGTGTCAACTAGACTAGATAACTCTTGGACCCTTTCCTTTATCTGAAGTAACATTTTGTGCATGGTTTTCAAACTTATTGTAAATTGCTACAAGTGGTTCTAATGCAATGTTTTGACTGGTTGGCAGCATATTGTATATGGTCTTCAAAAACAAAATGGCATAGGATTAGTTAAAATTTTTTTTTTGGGGGGGGGGGCACAGTTAAGAAAATGTGAGTAATATTTGGGGGGCTGCTCATACCTTTTCTTTCACCTTCCCTTAAATTTTTCTTCAATTTTTTGGTGGGCCAGGCCCTGGGTGTAGGTAGTTATAGCTAGATAATTTTTCTTATCAATTTTCACATAAGCTTCAATATTGTGCTACAGTATTAATAAATTTTGCTATCAGCAAAGAACCATATAACAGAAACCCGGCTTGTTGAATGATTTCCAGATTTACGTTACAGGGGTTCTCTTGAACACATCAGCTGTATTTTCCTCATCCTTTGGGCTCAGAAAATAAGTCTTATTCGACTCTAAAAAAAATCCTCATACAAATCTAGAAATCATTCAACAAGAACTTAATATAGCTGTTATGTCAGTAGTTACAACTTACAATACAGTCTGGTGTCAGGTACACTCATGCATCTAATGGAGGCAGAACGAATTTTTTTAAAGCCAAGTATCTTTATATTGTAGCTAGTGTGTTTTCAACTCAAATGCACCCTTTCACTGGCTAAATTAAGGTCAAATGGATGAGTTCAAACCCAATGTTCCCTGCTGTTCAACATTTTGAAAACTGTTAACCATGGAGATGATGAACATTGCCGCATGCCGCACATTTGAGAGCAGGAAAATCTGATTTCTTTTAGTAGTTGTGGTTTATTTTGTTTATGCAGCTATAAACATAACAAAACACTTAATGACCGCTTGATTATGTTTCCCAAAAGTCTCAATGTTTTGACTTTGTTTTGGGATACATCAAGACTCTTGGGAAACGTAACAGACTTTACCACTGTGGGCAGTCATGAAGTCTATATTACTGTGAAAGTATAATTTACCTTCCAATTCTTGGACCTCTGCCATTCTGGAACTTTAACTGGACTGATGAAATCGATCACAAGGGACCGCAGCTTAGATGTTCCAATACTCTTCTTGAACCCCTCCACTAGTCTGTTACACTCCTGTAGCACATCTGTTTCACATGAGGCCATCGTTGGTGATTCGACAACACCATTTCTTGAAGTTTGCTTTAATCTCTTATATCGATCAAACTCATTAAAACGAGGGAAGCATACTCCAAGGGTTTGAGGACCAACATCAAAACACTTAAAACAAACCTAGGATTGAAAAGCAAATAAAGATATTAAAATGTTTTGTTATGACTAAAAAGCATTTTAACTGAGTTTTACATCATTGAGATTCTGTAAGAACTGCTCCAACAGTACAAATCAAAATTTCATTTCTCAAGGAAGTCCCAGCTACAACATATTTAGTACCTAGGCTGGTCATACAAGCAGGCAAACCACAAACGGGTAAATAATTAAAAAAAGGTACATTTGGTTTTTTAAAAAACCACAATCATGCAAATTCATTGTATCAGCATTCGTGTAAATATTTTGAGTGGCTATTTGTCGATTCGCATTTCAAAACATTTTGTAGTTTTTGTGTAGGGTCAAGACCAGAGAAAATGGACAAAAAGAGAAAAAAGAAGTACAACAGTGCAGCATTGTTTCATAACCAATCAATCTATTAACTATGGTTACTGTATATCAAAGTGTTATAGTCTGAATAACTTTGTTTATAACTAAAAGATAATTAATACAAAACTTGTATTCAGACTAAAAATGCAATGGGTATTAGGTTCCAGACGGCTTGTGACTTTCAAATTTTTTATCAATTCTCCCAACATCCCCCCCCCCCCCCATCATGCAATAAAAAATTACACAGCACGGAAAAAGCGTTTTATTGCTTACTTATAAGTTAATTAAAACAAACCTTGTTTTCAGACTAAAAATGCAATTGGTATTAGGTTCAATTGTAAAATTTTTATTGTCTTGAAAAAATGCTTCTACTTACTCTGTAACTGAAGCCACTAGAGTCAGGAGAGGCCAGTGCATTCAAGCGCCTTCGGTACTGTGTACATTTTCCACAAAACACTTCACCACACCTTTGAAAACAAATAGATCAGGGATGAACATACTTTATTTCCGTTCTTTTCAAACAATGTTATGTGTTACAGAAAACATAGCACACTAGCTTTAGGTACCTTTTGGTAAATCAGGTGATACAAAGATTAAGACTGCCTCGTTAGCCCAGTTGGTAATGCACCAGTCAGCCCCACAGGGGGCCTGGGTTTGATTCCTCGCCATACCTCCAATAAGGGTCTTAAAAAGTGCCCATAAGGTTCCTTTCTTTTATAATCTAAAAGTATGTTTCTTAACATAAATGTTTTGGAAAAAAAATTATTTCAACAAAATAAAAATGTTATACAAGTTTTTAAAAACAACACTGCCCCTTGTATAGCCAAAACAATGGAGTGTAAAAATGCTTGAACATTTTTTTTTGCAGCTTGATTCTCACTATCTGTTTCATTTAAACTTTCCTCCCCAGAGGGAACTACTTTTATTTTTATGTAACATGATGCAAATTCCTTAATCTACATTACAGTGAGTCTGTCATCTTTATGATCAGCAATAAAGGTTGACCAAATAAATGTAAGTTTTGTAAAAAATTCACATTTTGTTCAAACAAAATATTTCGAGGGTCCATGTTCATACTGTTACAGTATGTACTTTGAAATAAGAAAAGAAAAAAATGAAAGTTAGATTCTGGGCACTTTATAACATTTAAACTGATCATGAGAAGAAGGTGGTGCCTTTAATTTGCTTTAACATCTGCAAATGATTACACCTATACTCTCCATGCACTCAAAGTCCTATAATTGGGAACCGTGTAAAACCTGTTGGATTTATTCAAACTACATAAACTATACTCATGATACTAGTGAAAGATATAATTAACCAATACTGTAAACTAAAAACAACTAAAACGACATCCAACACTCTAGGAAAGCCGGCAAACCTCAAAGGGGAAATACAAAGAAGTTACAAAGTTAAGATGCTTTGTTTTAGGTTGAACAAACCATGACCCTGCACACTCTTTGTTTCAGGTGTTAGAGAGAATATTGATCGGCTGGGTATGGATGCATCTTCAGGGTCATCCTTGGGGGAGGGTGGTGGGTATTTTCAGAGCCATCCTTGGGGTTGATGGGTTGGGTATGGATGCATCTTCAGGGTCATCCTTGGGGGAGGGTGGTCGGTATCTGGCTATTTGTTGATTTGCGATTCAAAAGTTTTTGTGTTTTCTGCATGTTCTGTGCAGGGTCAAGACCAGAAAATAAAACAAAATGGCGACTATGTAAGAACCCATTTTATTTGGCAGTTGATTTTTAATTTTCCATTTTAATACCTTAATAAAAAATAGCAAGTTAACTGAATCCATATGAATGATAGTAAGCTGAATATCAAAATGACAACATTTATCAATCAATCAATCAACCAATCGTTTATTAAGCAACAAAAGACAATTTAGAATATTGTTTTGATCCACAAATAAGAATGCCTAATCGAGCTGGGGGAAAGTTACAATACTAAGGCTGAAAAATATTAATACTGTAAAGATCAACTGAAAAATACCCTGCAACCAATCTTTTGTACTTGATTGTAATACCCATCTCTTTTTTGAAAAATGAGGAATGTTCAGTAATAATTTACGAAAGTGGCAAGGTATTCTTCAATACAATTTAAAGAACTATAAAAAGTATTGATTACACTTGCAGCTGTAATAGACACTACCCAAAAAATAATCCCATTATCAGGTACATATTATTTTTGTTACAAACTGGAAAGGATGAATAGCAGGCTGATTGGTGATCTAGACCCAGGGGGGTGGGGTGGGAAGGGGGATCTCAGTCCGCTATTTTCTGTGGAATGTTAAAAGAAAAATGGTGTTAAACCAAGAGTCTGGTATTTTTAGGGTTGAAAACACAAAGCTATTGGACTGCTTGCAGTCCCTTGTTTTGGTAAATAGCGAAATAATCGAAAGTTTCAAAGATTATTTATACAATTTTACTTGTGTTCACATAAAAAGAAATGTAAAGAAATGTATTGAATCACACTTGCACATTATGCAAAATAATTGTTAAGGGACTTTGTTATGATATTTGTTTACGACAAACTGAATCGAAAAATGCTTCTATTTAAACTGAATAGTGAATATTGTCCTGACAATTATCAACACAATGCCCAATATAGTAGCTACTATATTGAGCATGTTTTCAGTATTCGTTATCCAGTTTAACTGTTTCGTACAGCTTCACGCCAAATCGATGAAATTTTCATAATAGACTGCATACCTTCGACAATGGTGTTTTCTTTCTGTCAGAGTGAATTTCTTTTCACACTCAGGTGCACTGCACTTGATTCTTTTATGTTCGTTTGTCCAATGCGAAGTGTCAATGCGTCGTTGAGCTTCGCGGTCGAGCTGAATTGTACTTACTTCCGCCTTTACATTCAAACCCTCGTGATCTTGAAGAAGGTTCGAAACCGACTGACTTAAATCTTCCCATTGTGCGTTCAGCGACTGTGATCTATAATATCTCTGGTTGTGTGTGCTCATTGCATTGCTTGTTGCCACCAAATCTAACACATTCATGTGACTCGGCATAGGTGGCCCAGATTTATAGAAGTGGTTTGTACATGAATTAAAAAGGCCTTATGCATGTTTATGTCAAACACCACCAAGCCTCGCTTTCGAACCACGAAAGTGTGAATATTTCATAAATCAAATCCCAAAGCGCCCACAAATGAAAAGAGTTCCTTCGTGAACACGGTTTCCACGTGCAAAATGCTCACACCCATTTCTTGAATATGAAGCTTGGAGGTGAAATTGACTACTTGACGTCAACATGCATAAGGCCTATCGCTACTGTTAACTGGCTTAGTATTTCAGCGTATCGAGGAACCTACAGACTTTGTCCTCTTCCTTTATATAATTTTAAATTGGGAATTACTCGTCTCTCAATTATTTTAAAAATTCTGAATTAGGGTACACTTTTTTTTTATTAAGAACCAGTAAGTTTTTGCCCAGGCTATATGTTTTTATTTTTTCAACAATTTGAGGCTCAATATGTTCATATTTTTTTCTTTATTGCAATATATTATATTACGGTTGAAAATCGACTTCAAAGGCCTTTCGGTGTTTTCGCAGTTCCGAAGAACGCGTGTACATGCAAGACACGTCATTTCAATGGTATAACATGTACTGTATTAGGGGCCGTCGGGAAATCGATTCCGTCCCGCTTAACGTTAACTGGACGTTACGGTCATACCCCCCCCCCCCCTCCCTTAACGTCCACTATTGTTTTTTGTATTCTATCTTTCATATATGGTACTATTAATAATAGTTTATGAATTTGGTACACGCATGACGTGTTGATGTTTCTCTGCCACGAGTGGTCGCTATAAAGCGCAAAATGTAAACATTCGACAAAATTATGCAGAAAGTATAGATATAAGCATACCTTCATGTCGTGTGTGCTGCCGTCCTCCAGCCCCTCTTACACGAGCAATTTTTCATTGACAAGTTTGCTTGACAGTTTCCATTGCTCGTGCAAATGATCAACAAGTTTTCCTTTACAATTTTTCAATGACAAGGTTTTGATTGTTCGTGTAAAGCCCACCGCACACTTGTGCGATAGCATGCAATTTTCGTCACATGCAATCAAAATTGCAGCACATCACTTCTGTGTGCGGGGGCCTGCGATGCAATTTCTATCGCATGCAATATTGAT